>VXCM01006025.1:61094-71188 GCA_014773175.1 Lucifuga dentata
AGTATCAACAAGTTGATTTTAATAGCAGAATGAACTGAAACCAATGGAGGTCTGGAAGGTAGGAAAAACATTTTTAATTCACCGTTCCAGTAGTATGCTTTGGGAAATGATTGTCAGTAACGTTACATGTATGAAAATTGAATATACGCTCAAACGTGCAAAATGAGTGGTATGGTCCTTTAATGCTATGAGCGCTATCTGAAATAGAAAAGACAAAAGACAAAAATTCACCTTGTGGCTAAAAAAAACAAAAACAAACAGCATCACAAAGAGCCTGAATCAGCATGTCTTGATTCTTGCACCATGTTTTTTCCTGAAAGTTCGACATCTTATGAAGTATATGAAGAAGCTCATCATGTATGCGCTCGTCTCCATGACGACAAAGTTTGAAGTGGCTATAGTTGGACGTTGGGTATTTTCTGTAATTGGTTTGCAGTAATCTTGTAATTCTGATAAGAATCTTAAGAATTAGCAGTGAATTACTACCTCAGACTGTTTTTTTTTTTTTTTGGTCTGCAGCCTAGCATAAGGTTTACAAAACTCATGTCTTATTATACATACAGACATGTTTAAGCTTTAGTTATTGGTTAGTATATTTAGCAGTGCAGTTAAAGGACCAGCGATCCTGCATGTTTGAACTCAATATATACAATCCACATACATGTTATGTTACTGACAACCATTTCCCAAAATATACTACTTTAGTGGTAAATTTTAGATTGTTTTTNATGTTATGTTACTGACAACCATTTCCCAAAATATACTACTTTAGTGGTAAATTTTAGATTGTTTTTTCTACCTTCCAGACTGTCATTAGCTTCGGTTCATTCCGGTACGGTATTTAAATCAACTTGTAGAAACTTGGAACGTTTTTGAGATAAATAATCCATCACAAAGAACAGCACATCTCTTACGTTTTTTGTTGAAGTAACTTTATTTAACCAATTCCAACACGGAGCTGCACTGAAGACAATGTATCCCTCTGCCAGAAAATATAGTCCCAGGAGAAGACGAGTTTTACTGAGAAATTTAAAGGACTGTGCCTTCTACAACCGTGCATAAGTGTTAGAAGGTGAAACGCTGAATTTTGAGGTGTGTGTATGAACTGAACATTTGATTTTGAAAGATTAGGAGATTTGAAAAAAAAAAATAGGAAAAATAAAATATGTTTTATGTTTTGGAAATTGGTTGGCAGTAACGTAACGTGTATGCAGGATGTACATGTTGGGCTCAAAAATACACAGTTACCATATGGTCCTTTGAAAATGAGAATATTCAAAGGTACAAAAGGTTGTAACCTGCTGGATTTTGCGGTAGAGTTTCAGTTTTCTTTTATTTGTGCTCGTTAGTAAATGAACTTGTTCTCTTTGCAGCTTTCGCACCAGTAAGGGCATCGGCTACTCAGCACATTTCGTTGGTAACTGCCTGATCGTGACATCGCTGAAGTCGAAAGGAAAAGGTTTCCAGCACTGTGTGAAATACGACTTTCAGCCCAGAAAGGTAGGTGCAGCTTTGGTTCTCACACTCTTTTCATTTCCTGACGAGATGAGACATTTCCCAAAAGCATACTACTGGAACGGTGAATTAAAAATGTTTTTCCTACCTTCCAGACCTCCACTGGTTTCAGTTCATTCTGCTATTAAAATCAACTTGTTGATACTGTAAACGTTCTTGGGATAGGTAATCCATCATCACCAACAAGACGTGTATTCAGGTTTTTTTAGAAGTTATGTAATTTTAGTGTTTAAGCTCAATAAAAAGCGTGGAGTGAATGTATGCCTCCACCGGGGAATATAGTCCCAAAAGAAGACCTGCGTTTATGAAAAATTTAAAGGACCATGACTTCATAAGGCTGCGTAACTATTAGCAGGAGAAACATGGATTTTTAAGGTGGGTGTATCACTTGAATATTTGATTTTGAAAGATGAAGAGATTTAGCAAAATATCAGGAAAGCTGAAATACGGTTTTATCCTTTGGGAAATGATTGTCAGTAACATAACGTGTATGAAAACTGAATATATTAGGCTCAAACATGCAAAATGGGTGGTATGGTCCTTTATAATGTTTTTTTTTTGTGTGCATCTAAATAAATAAAAAATTACCAGTGGTGTGTAATATTATCCTATATGTTGGGACTATTATGAAACATATGGTTGTATTAATAAGGCATGATGATATATCCAGCTGTTATGGTTTTATTAGAATAACAACACTTAGTCACCACTTCTGTTTTAACAAACAAGCCACATCTGTCCACATCTTAACGGCAGCAAATACCAGCATCTGGTTGTCAGAATCAAACGTAAGATGAGAACAAATTTTATTCCAAACAAACCTTTTAAATTCTGCGTTTTGTAGCGAGCAGCTGTTTGCGTGTCGGCTTTACGTCTGCACACACCTGAAGTGTCTCAGACCTCAGAGGAGCTTAACAGGTGTAACTGGATGTAAATGTAGATGAGCAAATCAAACTTAATTTAGCGTGGAATGCCTGCGCGGCGTGCCCGTCCCGCAGAGAAAGAAAACTGCCTCAAAGCATGCGTTAAACAATTAGAGCCTCACGTAACACCTGGGAACAGCAATTCATTCCTGTTCCTTCCACAGAGAAAGAAAACTGCCTCAAAGCATACGTTAAACAATTAGAGCCTCACGTAACACCTGGGAACAGCAATTCATTCCTGTTCCTTCCGCCGCCGCCGGGGCGCCGTTCTGTTCAGCTCTCACCAGATAAAATGTTGAATTAAGTTTTTAATTGATTTTGTGTTGAGATATTTGCTGATAAGTGCTACAATAAATTATCTCGGGGCATCTCAGACTCTTCCCCTCTCGCTATGAATCCTATTAAAGGGCCATACTGTTGATTTAGCATGTTTGAGGCCAATAAATATACACATATACATTATATTACTACCAACCATTTTCCAAAATATACTCTGGAGCGGTAAAATACAGTTTTGTTATTTAGAAAATGGTTAATAAATGATGTAAAGCTCTATGATGCTATAAATAGACAACTTCTCCACCTTTTTGTCCTTATTCTGATTTTTTTTTTTTTTACAAACTTTTTTATTTTCCATCAACCTTGCAAAGGCCTGTCTGTAAACAAAATCACATAACGTCAAATAAAACTAAAGCACATTCAGAAAAATTATTCTGAATTGTTCATGAAACACAGATTTATCGTTCCTTTTCAAAAAAGAATAACTTTGACCTTTTCTACCTAAAAACTACAGCCATATTGTCAAAACCTCTGAAGGTTTACATGTAAGGGCTGAGCTGTTGACCGCTCGGCAAAGTTTCAGTTTGGTTTTCATAAGTTGTAAGAGGTAAGACACTGAAAAGGCTCTAATAGTACTTACACTGTAAACCCAAATTAGTTCAATCTACTCAAAATATTTGTGGAAACCAATTACCTAAAAATAAAGTGAGTTTCCAAGATTAATAATTATACTTTCATTCAATTCAATAAAATTGAGTTTGCTGTACTCAAGTAATTTACTTAATCCTGAATTTAGTATTTTAGGTTGCATACTGATACAGTTGCTATTGCTACTTAAATAAACCAAGTTAAGCCATGTCATTTCTTTTAAGTTTAAATCAATTAANAGTTGCTATTGCTACTTAAATAAACCAAGTTAAGCCATGTCATTTCTTTTAAGTTTAAATCAATTAAAACTAAAATTATTTAAAAACAGGTTCAGAATCACAGTTACCAAAAAATGCATTTTATTCTTTTTTTTAATTTAACCTTTATTTATTCAGCGTTAGCTCACTGAGCATCGAATGCTCTTCTGCAGGAACACAGTTAAAGTCCCTCAGTTAAAGCTTATTAAAGCTTCAACAACAAGAGGGCANTCTTCTGCAGGAACACAGTTAAAGTCCCTCAGTTAAAGCTTATTAAAGCTTCAACAACAAGAGGGCAACATGATCAGAAACTGACAGCAGAATGCAGCAGGGAGGTCACTAACAGAAAAGACACTCTGATGGTTACACACCAAAAAGTAGAAAGCATTCAAATGTAACTCAAACTACAGCAGCAAATAAACTTACACAAAGCTATATCATTCACAAAAAGGGTTATTAACAGATATTTACAACAGAACTGGAACTCAAAGCATGTAACAATGCTGCAAGGCATGCTGGGAGAATCAGAGCAGCATCACGTGTGCCATTTAACTCAAAACAATTGAATCATTAGTACTCTAAACCACCTAAACCCCTGCAGTAGTTAACAATACTTAAAGATTCTTGAGTATTCTTTACTCAATTTTTCAGAGTGGTTTGTACTATTGGGATTTACAGTGTAGAGGTACTGAAATGAACTGAAACCAATGGCGCTCTGGAAGGTAGGAAAAACATTTTTAATTCACTGTTCCAGTAGTATGCTTTTGGAAATGATCGTCAGTAACGTTACATGGATGAAAATTGAATATATTAGGTTCAAACATGCTAAATGGACGGTATGGTCCTTTAATTTTCTTAAAGTCAGATCTAGATTATTGAGTTTTTCCTACTCAGAAATATGAATAGTTCACACAACTTATAAAAAATGACTGGAAAATGTTTTTAAAAGTTAAACCAAATAAAGTTTTTTTTTTTTACAGTGCAGGTTAATTCACCCGTAGTGTACATTCTGCTTTTTCTGTCAACCTTTTGCTGCTGTAACATGAGAATTTACCCCCATGGGAATCAATAAAGTTTTTATCTTAGCTTAGCTTGACAGAAGCAGCAGAAAGCAGAAGTTTTGTGCTCCATTACTCATCTGTCAGATTTAACTCAGCTGAGTATAAAGCTGCCATTATAAAGAAAGAGAATATCTATTAAATAAATCTCTGTCATCTTCCTCTTTTATCCGTTTCAGTGGTACATGATCAGCATCGTTCACATCTACAGCCGCTGGAGGAACAGCGAGATCCGATGCTATGTTAACGGGCAGCTGGTGTCTTACGGAGACATGGCGTGGCACGTGAACACCAACGACGTAAGGCTCTTCTTCTTCTTCTCATGTTTAGTATGTGAGACTGACGAAACGGCTGCTTGATCATCCTGCATGTTTTTTTTTTTTTCAAATCTTTATTTCAGTCTGTAATACACAAAAAAACAAAATCAGCATAAAAACAAATATGTGAATTCTCCCAACAAACACATCTCCAAAACACACAACCTGAAAAAAAATAAAACATCTCACCAACGACCGAAAAGCTTATTACACCTACCCTTCTCACATTTCAGCATTTACTAAACATCATAAACTTAACATGCGGCTTATAGGCAATAATCCACATCATTTTAGCAGTAATTGCATAACATTTATATATGTCCATGTGCTTACAACAAAACCACTGAAAATGTAGAATGATCAATTCTGACCAGTATTCAGACCAGTCAGACCAATATTTCTTCATACATTTTCAAAACATTCAATTTAAACATTTTCTTAAATTTAACCATTGTTTTATAAGTTTTTAAATCATCTTCAAGTTTATTCCATAAATTAACCCCTTTAACTGAAATGCATCTATTTTAATTTTCTGAAACATGTGACTTCCTTTAAGGTTGCAGCAACTCTCTCTCTTTTGAAAAATACTCTGTACATTCTTTGGTAATAAATAATTATGTACTTTATATATTAACTGAGTAATGGCATAATCTACGAGGTCATTAAATTTCAATATCTGTAATTTAACAAACAGAGGGTTTGATGGTTATCGATAATTCCTTCTGCCGATGATTCTTATCGCTCTCTTTTGTAATTTAAAAATTTGATTGATATGAGTTTGTTTTTTTTTTTTTGCATTTCCCCAAATCCCTATACAGTAATTGATGTATGGAGCAATAACTGAAGAGTACAGGATATGCAATGCTTTGTCATTCAGCAGGTTTTTAGCTTTATATAGAATTGCTATTGATGGTTTACGTGTGATTTCCAACGCAGTTTATCATCGATAATAATCCCTTTTGGTTGGGAATTATCAGAATTTAAAAAAAACAAACAAAAAAAAAAAACCCATACATCTTCACTGTGCTCATCGACAAAAATGAGTTTTACCACATGACATGGATTTCTCCCAGGAGTATGGCTGGAATTGCAGTCTGGATTTGAATATCCATTTGTCACAGAGATATGCTGCACAGAGGAAATTAGAAATGGGCAGATTCATGCTCTATGGTGGAAAAATGCCCTGAATATTAAAACTGCTGCATATATATTTGTTCTGGATGCGTTGTCCATCACTACTGGAATGAACTTTTGTTGAAAATATAAATGTGATGAGTATTTCAGCAGCGATAGCTTTAAGGTATATAATTTGTCTTGCAGCAGGAATGAAATCTGCTGGTAGAGTTGGCGACGATGTGATTTCAGTTTGTTTTTGGTGATCTGCACTCGTCCCGAATCAAATACCAGGTATTGATTTATTGATTGATGTAGAAACGGAGATGATTGTCCATGATTCACGCTAAACTACAACTGCAGTAAAGTTTTACATTAGTCACTCTTCTGATTTCCGCCTCTTAAAACTGTTTAACGTATCGAATGTAAACCAAACTTTACTCAGATAAATGTTTGATTAGCCACAGGAACTGAAACGGATGCTGTCATAACACGTCAGTCTTAACACGTGTTCAGGTTAGCTTGTGCTTGTATGTTGTCAGCATGTTGCCCCATTCTCCTGTTCAGCGTCTTCTTCACATCATGTGAAGCTACATGTGGTTTTCCACATGTTATCTTGAAATCAGATTCAGCTTCTGCTGTCATAGTTTTCTTACAGATGGGAAAGTATCCCAATTCCGTCTTTGTTCCATGTTATTTAGTTTTCCCAGTGTAGTAAACTTTCCCCGTTTTTTGATTTTCTGCCGGGCGGCACGTGGCTTGGTTAGCGTGTTGTCGCCTCACAGGAAGAAGGGTTTGAGTCCTTTCTGTGTGGAGTTAACATGTTCTCTCCGTGTCTGCGTGGGTTTCCTCCAGTTTCCTCCAAAGACATGCAGGTCAGGTGAACTGGAAACTCTAAATTGCCTGTAGGTGTGAATGAGTTTGTCTGTCTCTGTGTGTCAGCCCTGTGATAGGCTGGACACCTGTCCAGGTGAACCCCGCCTCTCGCCCAATGACTGCTGGGATAGGCTCCAGCACCCTGTGACCCTTAACAGGACAAACAGGTATAGAAAATGGTTGGATGGATGATTTTCTGTCTCCTCCCCTCAGACATTTCTGACCAATGAGCAGCTCAGCTGTTCTCATGACTTTCGCCTCGTTATTTTGGTTTGACTGAATTTTCATCTTTGGGAATCCGAAACAAACAAACGGTACATTTTGTATTTAACCATTTATTTCCTGATCCAGACCAGAGAAAATAACCTTCAGAAGAATTAGTGCGTAGTTTCAGGCGTAGATTAAACTCATCATAAAGGTGCTTCATGTATTTAAGGGAAGATTGCACAAATGACAGATTGAGTTATGTGTGCTTTATGAAATATTCCACTACATTAACCAAAGCTGCCCAGTTCATGATGGATAGAGTTTTTTTTCTTTTTGTTTTGTTTTTTTTTTTGCCTCTGAAGAGAAAATACATCATAAGGTAACATTCATTATTCTGATGAAGATGATTTTTTTTTTACTCTGAGGCATCGCAGAGAAAACTTGTCAGATTAGGATATTTCATCTAAACGAGTGACGGAACGTTTGAATAAGTCAGCAATAAAATAATCACATCACATATCGAAGAACCTCAGATTAGATAGATGAGTCAGAAAATTCAATGTGTCATGCTGCTGCAACTTAAAGGACCATACCGGCCAGTTTTCATGTTTAAACCCAATATAAATAACATACATACATGTTATGTTACTGACAACTAATTTCTGAAACATAAAACCATATTTTAGTTTACCTGTTATTTTTCCAAATTCCCTAATCTTTCAAAATCAAATGTTCAGGTGATACACACCTAAAGATCCAATGTTTTACCTTCTAACACTGATGCACGATTGTTGAAGGGATGGTCCTTTAATTTGTCAGTAAAAGCCGTATTCTCCTGGGACTATATTTCCTGGCAGAGAAATATATCGTCTTCCTTGAAGCTCCATGTTGGATCGGTTAAAGTTAGTTTGACAAAAAAAACCCTAACAGACGTGTTGTTTGCTGTGATTGATTACTTATCTCAAGCATGTTTCAAACCTCTACAAGTTGATTTTTATAACATACTGGGATGAACTGAAACCAACGACAGTCTGGAAGGTAGGAAAAACAATCTAAAATGTACCACTCCAGTAGTATATTTTGAGAAATGGCTGTCAATAATGTAACATATAAGCTGTTTGTATTTATCAGGCTCAAACACGCTGGATCACCGGTATGCTCTTTTAACATTTCCTCAGATCTGGATGATTTTAAAGCTATCATGATGCCACGCAGAGTAACTGATAAAAAAATCAGAGTATTAGGTGAGATTTGAAGTTGTGGCCTTGGTAACGTGTGAAGAAAGCTGAAAACTTACACAGTTTACAGCTCAGGATGTCGCAATTTAACCTGTGAAACTATAAAATCTCTCTTCATCCTTGAATATCTGGGATTTGCCGTTAAAGTCTTTCTTTCACAAACTCAGGCTGAGGCTGAAAATCTGGGTTACCAGTTCACATGTTTTCACAAATGTAGTAAGAGACATGTTTGGAGTGTGATGTGGCAGATCCGTCCATGTATGCACGAGTCAGGCTGGAGGCTAACCCAGCATTATTTAAAGGACCATACCGGCAGTTTGCATGTTTGAGTATAATATATTCAATTTTCATACACGTAATATTGCTGACAATCATTTCCCAAAGCATACTACTGGAATAGTAAATTAAAAATGTTTTTCCTACCTTCCAGACCTCCATTGGTTTCAGTTCATTCTGCTATTAAAATCAACTTGTTGATACTTGAAATGTTCTTGGGAATAAACTGTTTCCATCAATTTAATTGCATTTTGTCTTCTGCAAATCATCAGCTAATCCACCTCTGCCAAGTGCATAAAGTTTAAATGCGAATTTTGGAGTTAATAAGAACTTCCTGTTTCCATTCAGGCTTTCTTATGCGTACATTCAAAATTCGCATAAAAATAGGTGGATGGAGACGCAGTTATATTCAAACCCAAGACCTTTTCCTGTACAGCACAGTTCTTTACATTGACGTGCTTCATCACTTTCTTTCTTTTTTTAGGGAGCGATTTGGATTTATTTAGCTGTAACATTTGTAAAATATACATTAATTTTACCCAAAACATGAACAAACACATTATTGTTACGACCTCAGAGGTTCTTCTGAGCTAGAAATCTCTGTAAATCAGAGCTGCTTTCAGTTAGAGGATCATCACGCCAGAGAAAACATGAAGGATGAATAAAAGCAGATCAGATTTGGATGTTTGTGAGATGATTTCCAGTCTGAAACATGTCTTTAGATTCCCTACAGGCTCAGAGGAAAACATGATCCTTCACCAGAATGTTGACAAACCGTCTCTGAGTTTCCCTATTTTTCAGATTTACTCAGCCTGACTGTTTGCTTTGAGCCGTTTGTTGTAATTCTGCTGTTTGTGAAGTTTGGATGTTCAGTCCTGAACTGTAAAATAACTGTTAAAATGTCTTCTTCTTCTTCTTCTTCTTCTTCTTCTTCTTTTTCTTTGTGTCCCCCGTGCAGAGTTATGATAAGTGCTTCCTCGGGTCCTCGGAGACGGCGGACGCTAACAGAGTATTCTGCGGGCAGCTCGGCGCCGTCTACGTGTTCAGCGAAGCGCTCAACCCAGCACAGATATTTGCAATTCATCAGCTCGGACCAGGCTATAAGGTAAGCGCCGGAGCGTGGCTAAACCAGATTACATGTAAGCGTATCGCCTATCAATCTGTGAAATCAACGCCCGCCGTTACCTCGCTGTGCGTCTCTGTTCTGGGAGCTCCGCTGTCCCTGTACGGCAAGGCGAATTTATTTCTACAGCAGCATTCAAACACAAAGTGCTTTACACAACAAAATGTTTAAAAGACAATAAGAACAAAATAAAGCAATGTTTAAAAGACAGTAAGAACAAAATAAAGCAACGTTTAAAAGACAGTAAGAACAAAATAAAGCAAC
>VXCM01006027.1:0-29917 GCA_014773175.1 Lucifuga dentata
CACTCCTCCTTTTTCAGCTTCCACCACTTTGTCCTCTGCTCTGCCTTTGTCCTCTTCATCTTCCTATATATATCCATTGCAGTAAGGAAGAAGTTGACTGCACTATATATAATTCACACAATTTTGTGAAAGCAGCTTTTGAGTCTGAAATTATATGGTTTAAATCCTGGACAGTTTCTATAGCCAGATATCAGTCCATGCCAACACACTCTGTAGCTTGGTCCAGTCCGTGTTATCCCAATAAATAGAATGAGAGGATCAGCTGAATGAGCTACTCTCTATCTAGAGACACAATCATCTGTTCTTCCAGCACAGAGTTTGATTGCCATAGACTATACGATCGAAGAGGTTGAGATGAGCTCTGGATATGTGTGTGTGTGTGAGTGTGTGTGTGCATGTGTTGAGAGTTATGAGAGTGTTGTGAGAGTCAGTGAAATACAGTGGTAGAAGGGCATACATGATTGTGTAAATCATTTAGAGGGTTAAAATAGAATCTGCATGTGTCTAGCTGTAATATATGAACTTGTTTAATTGTGTGAATATGTTTGCGTGTGCATGAAGATCCTAGTCCTTCTCTGATCATTCTGCTCACTCCTCAGTGTTTCTCTTCTTACAAAACCAATTCCACTCTGCCACTGCCAATTTCAGGTGTTCTCCCACTAGAATGCAGCGGCAGCCGATTTCAATAGAACAAACTGAAATTGGCAATTCACTCCGCTGTATCGATCCAGTCACTTTAAAACTAGCCACTCAACATTGAGAGCTGCCAACCAACCAAGTTTGTGTGTGTGTGTGTGTGTGTGTATGTGCGCGCACGCATATGATAAGGATCCACTCCAGCATCCTCGTGATCCATATGTGCAATGTCTGCTTTTAAGGCATTATGTAAATTTACTGACACTGGGATGCTGGGAAATCCAGTGTTTATACATACAAATTGTATATTTTAACCTACTGTATATGAAAATGCCATACATTTTGTTATTCAGTATTCAATAATTAGTATGTGTGTATATATATATATATTCAGTATTCAATAATTAGCATGTATATATATATGTTGCTGTCATCATGTTACATGTAAACTATATCTAAAAAATATAAAATATTTTTTTGCATCCTTAAATGTTTAGCATATATGTCTGTCATATATGTTATATGTTAGTCTCTTTCACATATATATATTCTTTGCAAAGATGTGGCATACCTCAGTTGTGAACATATATGAAATAGATCTTACACATATGGCATTTGATTAACTTGCAGTATATGCACCATACACACAAATATTAAAAGACCATTAAAAGGTATTTTCTTATATAAAATTCACATGTAGTTACATTTACAATATGTTTAACATATGTGGGCTACACATATATGAACAACCAACCAGAAGGTGCCATATGCAGTATATTAATTTCACATATTGCCTTAAACTTAACATAAGTTACAAAGGCATATGTGTAGAAGTAGGCTTCACTAAATTTTGAGAAGGCAGCCTTAGAGAGCAGCATTAGACAACCCCGAAACCACTAAACGTTTCTTTGGTGGGAAGGTTTGGAAGTTAGTCCTTGGAATTTTTATTGTTACCATCATAGTTTTGTTACTGTGTTCTCTGAAGCACAATAAAAGAGCCTCAAGGTCTCAGTATAATAAATGTGTTTATTCTGATTTTTATCAGGCTTTAACTTGCTGACTGTGTCTCTTCACTAAATGATTCTCTCTAATGACAAATGTCAGGTCTATTAATAATTGACCATATGGACATGTAGCAATACTTGAGTCAGGAATCCTCAGCAGTTTAAGCTCGGAAAGACTTCTCCATGCTGTGAACCAACCAGCCAATCAAATTACTCTCTTCCCCATGTTTTCACAAAATGTCAATGCCTTGCTTCTCTGGCTTCAGCTGTTGTTTAAGAGCTGCTGAACATGTGGATCACCTTCAACCCGATACTTCCTGAGTCAGTCTAGAGAGCCTTTTTGATGAAGTGGTGCTAGTCTGTTTTTCTGTAAACACAATTCAAACCAATTATTTACCACTTAGAGGTGATCTGTTGATATATCGAGTAATCTTGAACCAAGGAGGGCTAAGGGGGTTAACGTTAAATAAACCACACATTTTGATTACGCATAGCAAATCAAACAGATCCTGTCAAAAGCTCATAGAATATGAAGCTTACCCAACACATCTTTGGATTAGCATGTTGACAGTTGCCATTATATGGACTCAATATGCACTCTATTCTCCTGTTCATCCATTTGAAGGTAGAATGTCTTCTTTACATAATGAGAAGAAATACGCAATTTTTCAGACATTGTCTTGAAATGCATTCCAATTCAGAGCTCTGCTGACATAATTCTGCTTTGTATGTGGGGAACAGGCTATTAGGCAAAATCTGCCATTGTTTTATAAGTTGATTTTTTTTTTTTTTTTTAGTTTGGTAAAACAGTTGCAGCTCAATATGTGGTAATGATGCATATACTGTATATACACCTTAATAATTTTGTGGAAAGCAAGTAAATCATAACCACAATGGTAGTTCTCCTACACACTGACCTGGGCTAGTCATCAGCCCATGGTTATATGTTTGTTTGTTTGTTTGTTTATGTTTTGTATTGCTCCCAGCAACTTCTGTGAAGTGGTCCAGTGACAAACTCTGAGTAGTTCTGATGGCCAGTCTGCTATTGCTACTTACCGTCATTTCTATTGCTGCTGTAATTCTCTAAAATATTTGATTGTAACTCTTAACTATTCCCTCTCACTCAGCAGTGATTTTTATCCATCTTTATCTTGTTTTATTTGTCACATATTTTTGGTTGTGCAGAGTAAACATTAGTTATGTGTTTTGTTTTTGTTTTTTTGTTTGTTTGTTTGTTCCCAATTTAGACCTTTTGTAAACAAAAGGAAAAATGTGTTTATCACTTGGCTGTCACTGGTTTATACTGCTGTAACTAGCTAACTACACTGTAAAAACATCCTCCAGTGTGTTAGTCCATACTACATAAATTTAAAATGTATGATTCATTAAAAAAAAAAACAAAAAAAACTTTTCTNTTAGTCCATACTACATAAATTTAAAATGTATGATTCATTAAAAAAAAAAACAAAAAAAACTTTTCTTTCCAACTGGATTTATTTATATCACATCTAAGTAAAAACTGTCAACAGTCATAAAACTAATTATTTTTTGTTTGTAATAAAAACATATTTTTTAAAACTTTTCACAACAGTGTGAAAAATTGAGTTAATGGAACTCAAAGTTCTTAAATCTGAGTTTTTGTCATGACTCCTCCCACTTGCACCTGCACACCTTGAAACAGCACATATCTCAGAGTCTCTTCTTAAGACAAGTAAGTACTCATTTTCAGTTTTGTACTGAACTTTTTGCCAAAACTTCAGTACAAAACTGAACAAAATACTCTGATGTATGATATTAAATGCAAGCAAATTGTTTTTTTTTTTTGGAGGGGACAACAAGGCTGTTTGTTGTGGAGCCTCAGAGGAGAAAGTTTACATTTATTTAACATGGACTGTTTGTTGGCATGTTTATATGTGTGGAGTAATATCAGAATACAGATAAAGATTTATAAAACTGGTGAAAGTGCTGATGCAGCATGTCTGTACTTCTTGTAATGGGGCAGTGGTGACCTAAAGGTTGGAGAAGCGAGCTGTGACCAAATGTTTGCCAGTTCAATTCTTGGACTGGCAGGGGAAATCAGGGTTGGGGAAGTGAATGACTTTGATTCAAACACACAAAACAAGAGTTTGTCAAAAAAAAAAAAAAAAAAAATTGTATGAGTTCATGGAACTCAGTTTCTTTCTTAAATTTTAATCAAGTTTAATGTAGGTCAGTGTTGATGACTATCAAATTGGCTCAACTCAATTTCTTGGCTGTTTCCACATAGGACGTACTTAATTTTATGTCTTGTCCTACTCAAAAATACCAGTAGTGCACCCACCTTATAACAAATGATTGGAAAATGTTGCCTCATTTTTTTTTTTTTTAAGTTAAGCCAAAGAAAGTTTTTTACAGTGTAGTGACTTTAGTCTTAACTTCTTCAGTTATTTGCGAGGTTTAGACCACTCGACAGGTTTATTGTTGAACAAGTGGGGTGCCAGCACACAGGGGAGTTGGATCTGGTGAGATTAGTGCCAAAATCTTCATGTCCCTGTGGTGAAAAATCTGACAGTTGAAAAGAAATCAGCAGGTGATGCCATGTGTATTGTATCGGAGGAACCATGT
Source organism: Lucifuga dentata (assembly GCA_014773175.1). Taxonomy (NCBI): domain Eukaryota; kingdom Metazoa; phylum Chordata; class Actinopteri; order Ophidiiformes; family Bythitidae; genus Lucifuga; species Lucifuga dentata. Next base: position 4,245 of record VXCM01006027.1, read on the forward strand.
GGCTGTCTGTATCCTCCCCAGGACAACAATGGGAGTTAGCAACAACAAGTATGGCTGTACAACAGGAATGGGGCATTTCAAATTGGAAAACAAAAGGGTGAAAAAAAAAGCCAACCATTCAACACTCAGACAGTACCTCCAATTAACCTTGTGTCCCATGCTTGTGAAAAAGAATATACGTGTACCACAGTATAAACCAGTTGTAATTGGATGTGGGTGAAATCCAACTAAAACACTTAAAAAAGAAATAAATACATTTTATTCAATAAATGTGTCTCATAGTCCATTGCTCATGAACTGCATCTTGGAGTTGAAGGTTCTTCACGTGATCCCCACTGTCATTTTGCAGGGAAAATGTGTCCTCTTTCCACAGTGCTATAAATCTAATTTTAGGTTATTCTGCAGTTACAGTATATAGTGATATATCATCATTATGTTTGAGCTTCTGTATACCCACACATTGCAGCACAAAAGGTTAGTGGAGGCGTTAGTAGTGAAACATGAATACATACTTTTTTTCCACTGCGCAGTCTTTGCATTCTTCTTGTACTTAAGAGTGTTTTTGGCCAAGAAGGCCTCAAGTGGCTCAAGTCAACTTTGGCCAACAGAAGCAGGTAGTTTGGTCAGTCAGCTTACTTGGCATTGCAATAGATCAACAAAATCCAGTGAAACATAAAATCTAAAACAGGAGCTGGCCTATACAGCAGAAGCTGAATCATCATCAATGATATATTTAAGCAATATGTGGTTTATTTGCTTTAGAGTTTCATTAGAGTGCATTGTTTGCCACTGCAGCATCATTTCTGCACACCTTGTTGTAATATGGCTTCAGATGTTGAAGGGATATCACATTCCTGGCCTCAGTAAGAAGATAAAGTTTAGGAGTAGCAAATTGATTTTCTTTGCTTTCTGCCTAAAAGAAATCAACTCAGGGAAACGATGGCATAGCAATGGATTGTCCATACTGATACAATCATTCAGCCTCCTAGGAGAGGAAATCATCAAGCAGCTATGTTGAAGTGTTGCAGTTTTGCTCATTCTATGATTGCATGTGTGTTTGTAACTGTTATTACCAGTGGATGCATAAGTTATCATATGCAGGTGGCTTATCTAAGTGTTCCTATTATGCAGTTTTGCCCATAAGCATGGAGCAGATGTTAGACCCTTATGGGGAAAAAACAGCATAGTGAATGAAGAGGGAAATGCATATGCAAAATCACACACACCACACACACACACACACACACACACACCAGACTTGTGCTGCATCATTTCTAAGGGGAATGTCTTCATCCCTGCTGTTTCTCCCTGCAAGTTTTGACAGAAATAGACACACATGAACATCCACATATGCGCACACAAAAATAGCTGCTGTAAAAGCACTGTGTGTTAGATCAGGTATAATGATTACCCGCTATTCATTTGTGTGTGTGTGTGTGTGTGTGTGTGTGTGTGCATATGTATTTTTATTCCTGTGCAAAGCTCACCAGGTGCTGCTTTCTGTCAGAAAAAGGTCAAAGTATAAATATCCCCCTCTTTCTGTGCTCTGATCATGCTATAGCCATGGTATGAAACCTATTCATGACCTTGTGCACTCTGGAGTTGAACAGAGTCATAAATTGTTCCATAAGAAGAAGAAAAAAAAAACCTTCAATCTTTTTTCATGTGTTGAGGGCTCATATTTGCTACTGCTTCTGTATAGCTCAGACTTTTTGGAGTATCAATATTTTATTACTTCATATCTCAGTGTGCTGAGCAGAAGGAGAATGCTAGATGTGTGTGTGTGTGTGTGTGTGTGTGTGTGTGTGTGTNCTGAATATAAAAGATTTTTTTGTTCTTGGACCCCCCTCCCCCCACCTTTCTCAGAATAGCATATTATAGATCTAATACAATCTGACAGCTAATTATCTTAAACTGAATGTGCTGACAGTAGAAAACAAGTCATATTGCTGATCATCATTAAAGGATAAACACAGCACAAACAAAACCTGCACAGTCATCCATAGATGATCACTGCCAAATTTAGTTGTTTTTTCTTTTTTCTGCAAATTCCATCCTAATACATGGCATTCCATTCAGAAACTAATCAACTTAACATTTTAATTGCTTTCCATTTTGAAATTCAGCATGAAAGACATATTACATTGCAATATCAGCTTCAAAAATACTGAGATTTTTAGTCAAGGCATACTGACTTGGAGGTACGGTGGATTCAATGTAAGCCAGAACTGGGTAGACCTGGGTGGCAGGATGGAGCAGTGTTTAAAAAGGAAACCATTCATCTGATGAACTTGCATTCATCCCCAGTGTTAGTAAGTATCGTGTTGCTTAAGTGTTCAGGAGAAAGATATAGTGTCACTTCCACCTCTAGGAGTGCTGTTGTACAGGTGTTTGATATCCTGAACCTTATAGACAACTCTGTCATTTGACACACTCTGCTATTAGACAATTACAGTACATTAATGTTGAAATGTGAATCCTGCTGAACTGTACAACAGCCTGGATACTCATTTACTGCATTATGTTTCATCTGCACAAAAAAAAGAAAGAAAAAACAAAGCAAAAAAAAAAAGGAAAAATTNATTATGTTTCATCTGCACAAAAAAAAGAAAGAAAAAACAAAGCAAAAAAAAAAAGGAAAAATTAACATGAAGAAATTGGAGGAAACTTTCTGACAATTTGCCGAGGCTCAATTTTCCTGATTTTGTTGCATCTGATAACATTTCCTGCCAAACTAAAATTAAAAGTTTAAAGACAACAAATAAATAACATAGAAAATAAATATAGGTTTTCTTTTATTCAATAGGAGACCCTTTTTGATGTAATTAACACTCTCAGGTAAAGTTCACTTAGTTGCATTTTCCATCTTTTTTGTCTTCCCCTTTTTATGTTCTTCTCCTCCTCTCCCCTCTCATCAGGCTGGGAGCAAGCCTGTATGGGTAGCAACAACGAATCCTCTCGTTGCCATGGCAACTCTGAGCGGGTGAACTTTTGTCAGGTGCCAAGAGCTTGCTGCAAGAGAATAGTGTTGGTTATGTGTGCGTGTGTGCCTTCCCATGTGCAGGCACATGGGCACACTTGCACATGGTGCAAATGTTAGCATGAGGGTTAGAAGGATAGAAAGAAAGCAGTGTGCTTATCTTTGAGACAGACTGCAAATCCTCCTTCGGTCTGTCGCTCCCGCTGCTGAACTGACTCATTCTTTCTTTTTCAGCTTCTCTGATTCTGTCTTCCATTATCACAAATTTAGAAACACTCCTGATAGATATTCTTGCTCCTTTACTGAAATTACTAAAACTAAACAGATTCTTTGCCTCATAGTTTGATGGTGGTAGCAGCACCAAACAAGCACGTCACCAGAGATAGTAACCAATTTAGGGTTAGCAAATGAAACCAGTGATGGGGGGGGAAGGGANGGGAGGGGAATGGCACTTGCTCCGAAAGCTGTGTGTGTTAAGATTGCATGGATGTATGACAGAATGTGCCTATTTGATGCAGGCCCAGGATCCAAGAACTCAGGAGTCCCTGAACCAGATCCTGATGTATGATGATGCATCATTAACTTTACATTTATTGCAGAAGTTTGGGCAGAAGGGTAGAGGTGGTGTTTCAGAACCCAGCAGCCCACTGTCTCCTCATAGGACAATATCAGATTGTCGTTGGACTGAAGAAATGATATTCAAAACCATCAGTCTATTACACAGTAACAGCCTTGGCGAATAGGTTTGATTTGATCAATTAATCAAATAATTTGGCAAACTGAAACTAAAACTACAGTAACCTACTTCAGGGAATTTTTGTATCACTGTATCAGAATAATGGCAGAATGTTTCCGGCTGCTCGTGTTGGTTTACACTGTCTTTGCCGTCATCCTTTCTGACATCTTTCTCTCTTTTTCTCAGTTTTCTTCTTTTTGGTAAAGAAGATAACAATCTTTTTTACCAAATTTAAAAAAATAATAATAATAATTAATTAAAAAAAAGTGAAATCCTATGTACTTGTCCTTCCTCTGCCTACTCTCCTCCTTTGCCTTGTTCCATAATATGCAGATTATCAGTCCACAAAGTACAGACTGTATTGATCTTTCCTGTCCTCCCATTCACTCTCTCTCTGTCTCTGTCTATCCCTCTATCCATTATCCTCCTTTCACTCTCCTCTGGTCTCTCCATCTTTAATGACCTCTCTGCTGATTCAGAGGCCACGAAGAGTTATGGCATATCTGTATTTCTATATGACCATAATGATAATTAGAAAAACCTATTAGGCTCCAGTGAAAGTGAAAGTGCATACACTGTAGCCGAAGAGGAAAAGGCTCTTTCAAAATATCTTGCGGTGTAATTATCTCAATATTATAAAGATGCAGTAAAGTGTGTGTGTGTGAGTGTGGGTGAAAGAGAGAGAGAGAGAGAGAGAGAGAGAGAGAGAGAGAGAGNCGAAGGAGTGTGTGTGTGTGTGTTTGAGTGTGGGTGAGAGAGAGTATGCATGTGTGTGTGTGTGTGTGTGTGTGTTTGTGTGTGTGCTCTTAAATTAGTTGAATGACTTGTTGTTGCTGTGTGGCTCTGTCTGCCAACACAGTGGCCCTCTCTTGGACTTCACTTAATCAGTATGCAGCTCTTCTTCACATCACTCTGTCCTTGTGTTATAAATATGCACACACAAACACACACAAACACACATGCAAAAAATAAACCCACACTTCATCAAAATTCTCTTCCTGGCCTCATCACTGTCCTTGTGGTATAAATATCCTGTATAAAAGAGAAGGAGAAAACACAGAACTTGGAAAGTGTCCAGAGTCCAAAATATGCATGTGTATACACTCTTATTCACACAAACTCTCTCTCTCTCTCTCTCTCTCTCTCTCTCTCTCTCTCTCTCTNACACACATGCCCTCAAAACACACACTTGTGAAGTTCACACACACACACACACACACTTTGGGGTGATAAATAAAGCAGTGCGAGCTCAGCAGTAGTCCTTTGCCTTGTCAGGCTTTACTGATGTCTAGTTCAATCCAGGGGAGTGGTTCAATCAGGCCCCACAATCTCATCTCCATCCCACAACATGTACACATACACACGCACAAATATTTGCACAAATTTTCATCTTCTTCTAACATACAATGTCAACTTTCTTTGCTTTCAATTGGATATAAATATTTTAAAAATGTGCTTGACCAAATCATCAAAACAAAGTTGCTGTCACTGCTATTCACATTTGATTTGGTCAGAAAGGAAAAAAGAAACAAAAAAAAAAGAAGAAAAAAATACCTCATAAAATACCTAATAAAATTATTATTTTTTCAAAAAAATATAAGTGTGGGAGACCCATAGTGAAACTTGAAAATGTAGGAAAGAATGGCAGTGGCACACAATCTGAGTGACAGAGGGTGACAACCATGAACAATACTACTGCACACACACACACACACACACACACACAGGAACATGTATTTNACAACCATGAACAATACTACTGCACACACACACACACACACACACACACAGGAACATGTATTTTAGATGGTGAGAATGGCAGACGTTTGCTGCAAATGCAGAAAAAAGGAACAAAGTGCAGTGAATATGGTGCTTTAACTCAAGAATGGATGAGTTTATGACAGATAAATAGCATTGTATTACTGAGCACATTTTAAAAAGTATCTCTTCCCTTCAGAAATATATAGCTTAGAAATGAGTGTAAATAGGCTCACATTTGTTTTTCCAGAGCTGGTAATTCCTATCTATCCCCTGTAACATGACTGCCAAACCACTTCCAGACTCAGAGTCGGTCTTCTCCAACCACTCCAGGACACTGGCTCTTTTTGCTCATGCTAGAGCATTTATTCATCCACTTCAGAGTCCAGTACACTGCTTTCTGCCTTCTTTGCTCTCCCCAAGATGACAGTACAATTTCAGCTCCCTGGATCACTGGCATGATGAGTTAACAGAAGTTAACTCAGTTGACTGGACTTAAATGTAAATGGATGTTTTATCACTTCTGTGCCAACATACTGTAAATATCCCTCAAGGTAATCAATAATTTTCTTTTGTTTGACTCAACAAAGATCATAGACGCTCTATCAAAAGCACTTCACTGTGTCATATATGGCTGCATGCCTCTGCGACCAATTATATATGTCAAAGGATTAATTGTGTGTAAAGATTTTAAGGATTAAATGAAAGGTATGGAGTCCACCCCAATAATGTGATTACATTTACTAACACATCTATAATTATGGACATACTGAATGGATATTTTTGTATCAAACACTTTTCTGTTGGTATGACCTGTAATTAAATACATTATGAAATTACATTTTTCAATCATCTTCCCCACTCAGCTAGATTTGAATGGACCCTTAAGGCTTCTGCTGCTCCCTGTACATCCGCAACATGCTACATGTCATAAAGAAAGGAGGATCGGAAAATGGATGAGTTCAAAGTATCAGCAGATGATTTTACAAGTGTAAAAAGAGGAGGAAACAGAAGAAGGATGGAGGAAAAACAGGAGGGGTGAAAGAGGAAGAGAGTAGCCACCCCTCAGTTTTCTCTTCTTCTCTTTCTATCTCTCTCACACATGCTGTCTTTTCATCTTTCCCTCTCTTACATCAACCTGCCTGTCAACTCTGTCGACCTGAACGATCCATCAACTGCTGCCTCTGCTCTGAGAGATAGAGGGAGGGATGAGGGTGAGAAGTGAAGGAGAGAAAGAGGAGGAGAGAGGACAGGGACTGAGAGAGTCCAGTCAGAAACAGAGCCACCACAGTCTGAGCAGCTTCCAGGAGACACAAGAAAAGATTAGCTTAGAGAGGAAGAGGAGGCGAGGGAGAAGTTGATTTTTCTCAAATCCTTGAACTGAACGAGCCTCTTCCAAGCAAACTATTCTCTCCACCGCATGTGCATCTTTCTCTCTATTATCCCAACACTTTCCTCTTTAATAAATTGCAATTATCACCCCTCCCCCCTTTCTCAAACTACTTGTCTTCCTCTANCTTTCCTCTTTAATAAATTGCAATTATCACCCCTCCCCCCTTTCTCAAACTACTTGTCTTCCTCTATTCCTTTCTCACACTCAAAGATGCCAAAACAGTGAAATACTGCAATTAAATGAGGCTGCAATTTCCAGCATATTTTCTGAGCAAATCATCTGTCATATGCTGCACATTTTAAAATAAAATGACCACTGAGGATGACAATATATAATACTGGCTCTTCTGGAGTGAAATTACTGCCTCACTCCTCTTTGCTTTACATTTTACGCTGCCTCTTCCTCACCCATCCATCCATCACCTGCCTACACTTTTTTCACTGCTCAGTCATTCTCAAAGCCAAATTATTCATAGTGCCAGAAAAATTACTCAGTAGAAGCAGCTAAGCATGCCCATACATTTGATATTTAAAAATCATTCCAACCCTTTAACTGCTCTCTGCTCTCCTCCCCTCTGCTCCTCCTCTCCCTTCCATCTGGTCTTCATAATTTCTCTTGTCTTCCCTGTCTGTCACCCATCTTCTCTTCCCCTCTCCCCTCTCCATCTTGTCCTTCTCGCCTCTTTTCCCTCGCTTTCTTATCACATTCTGCCCTCTCCTCTCCAGGCGAGATGGAGAGAAGGAGGAAAAAAAAGAGGGTGGAAGGCAAGATAGTGGGGAGAAGAGTGACAGCAGCTTGTGGGGAAGTAGGTGGTGTGTGTGTGTGTGTGNCACACACACACACACACACACACACACACACACACACACACACACACAAACACACTGCATGGTTCTCTGTTCCTCTCTGTCTAGTTGCGTCTCCCTAAGGGCTCTCAGCTCCACTCATACACAGCTGAGATCTGCCTGGTTGCTGCCCTCAGTGCCCGATGCCTTCATGCACACACACGCACACACACTTATACATATTCATACGCAACTGACTCACAGGAAAACACAGGAAAATACACTAACATATACTGGTTCTAAAAAAAATACTCTTAGCACGCAAGCTGATTTTAAAATGAACACCCAGACACCCATGCAGCATGTCAAAGCATATTTACACACTCGCACACGGACACACACATACACAAAGCATGCTGCTTTTGTCCTGCCTGCGACCGTGAATCAGCATTCTGTCTGAATTATAGGGCTGCATTATGGATTCTCTTCACAGCCCACATACTCTCTCTAGACATTGTTCAGAGGGAACAAACACACACACACACACACACACACACACACACACAACAGGTACTAGACCAAGAGACATCACTGAAGCCCTTAAATAACAAAAACAACCGCTTAACATCAATTTTGTGCTGCTGGTGAAACACCACCACAGTTGCTTTGCCATGACAGGAATAACAGTCTCCTCCCAGTTTCAAACTTGCACACACAGCTCTAGAATTTTGAAATATGATAGTAGCCCCGAATTTTAGGAACCCTTTGCATGAAATAATCACTGTTTCCTTTCTGCCCTTAATTCAAGGAGCTGTAGGGAATAACAAGAATGTATAAAGGAGATAATGGGAGCTCACTTAAAACCATGACCAGGTGGTTGGAACAAGCTGTACCAAGGTAGAATAAGAAAAGGAAAAGCTCGTACATCCTGATGTAGATCAAATTGTTCCAAAACATAGATGAATCACACTCAGCCTTTGCTGCAAGCAATGGAAGACCCTCATTACCAAAGTGTGAATAGCATATGTTAGGAAAACAAGGAAGATGGCTGCCAGGTTACATTTATATGCACTCCATTGTTATTCACAAAACATGCATGATAGTCTGACAGTATGTTGAGGAAAAACTCAAATCCTTTACTTCAGTAGGATTAATATCATACCAAGTCCTGCATTCAAAATTTTACCTAAGCAAAAATATAGAAGTTTTGGTTGTAAAATGTACTCAAGTATCATAAGTAAAAATCTGTCTTTGTGAATAGAAGGAAAGAAATAAGGAAAAAGCAGGGTAGGGGAAAAAAAAGGAAGGAAAAAGTAATGGCTGAAGGAAAATGATGGCAGAGAATCACAATTATTAAGAAGAAAATATGTAAGGAAAGAAAAACAAATTAGAAAGGAGAAGAAATGAGAGAAGGAAGGGCTGAAGCAAGGAAGGATAGAAGGAGTGAATGTCATTTTATCATGTAAATATATCTTAGTATAATACTCTAAAATCTACAGCTAGAAATTAGATAAAAGCAGTAGAGTAAAAGTACAACATTTTATCTAAAATATGTCAGAGTAAAAGCACAAAGTCTCGCTAAAATGGAAAAACCAAGATAAAATACAAGTACCTCAAAAATATAGTAGTACTGGATCAAATATTACTTACGTAGTTTCCATTTCTGCCCTGAACCAATTAAAACACAACTTTCTGTATAAAATGAATAGTTTATTTCCAAGTCTCATGTTGGCAGCTTAACTCTAAAATAGTATTCTGATAGCCAATACTGTTTGTCTATGAAGACACTCACTGCTATAGAAGTGTGTGTGTGTGTGTGTGTGTGTGTGTGTGTGTGTGTGTGCGTGTGCGCATGCACATACGTATGCATGCATGAATATGTGTGTTGATCCTCCAGAAGTAGTCAAGCCTTAATTAAACTACATCCTGTATTGTTGAGCTAACGATGCAAGTGATCCCTGCTCATTTGACAAAAATCCCCTCAAAACTCTCTCTGCCATTGTAGTGCACACACACACACACACACACACACACACACACACACACACACACACACAGCATGTTCACTAACAACTCATCCATATCATTACACACACATATACATGAATAGACACATCATGCATCATTACGCTCACTAACCAGGCAGAAATGTTTGGCTAATATCAGGGCCAGGGGGTCAGCACACAAGTGGTCTTCCTTGGTAGGCCAAAATATACTCTCTCTCTCTCTCTCACACACACACACACACATACACACAAATACAATTAAGACATATATACACGTTTCTTGTTGCATCCATTGCCTCACTGAACTGCAGGCAGATCAGTTTCCACAAAAACTCAACCAAAACTAAGCATTTTAAGAAATGTTTGAATAAAAAAAAATTAAAACTAAAAAAGCAGAATAAATTCCATGCAATAGTCCGTATCAAAGTTTTATAATCCCTCATATTCTAAATCTATTTGAAAACACAACAATTATTCTATATAGAGCAGATTACTAAAGTTTATGCAAAACATTACATTCTATTTAACATATTCGACAACACTTTATTTTAACTGTATTCTTCAAAAACAATACATTTTGAGTTGTTACGCTAATCTTGCCAACATTAACAAGAATCTGCCATGTGCTTTAAGTCTCTAAATGTTTCGCTCAATATTCAATTCCAAATGCTCCACACATGAGAACACTGATATCTATTTTTATAAGCCTTGATAGAGAGGCAGAAATCTAAGCAGCAGTGAAGCAGCTTTGTACCCTAAGGGTGTGGAAACATGGCAACATCATGGATTGTCTTGCCTCATTTTGAGCTTAAAAGGGCAGCCACGTCATGATTTGGGGAAAAACAAGAGAAAGCATGGCCTTAATAATGAATACTCTAGATTGGAGCAGCAGAATCAATTAATAACATTAAGTTGCTTCACATATGATTTAATAACTCAAAACTTAGTGTTGCATTACCCTTTAAATCTCTCTCTGCCCTTCTGTCTGCTTGCCCTCTCTTCCTGCTACTACCACAGAATGGGGCTAATGGAAGCCAGCAGGCTGATTGACCAGCCAGTGACACACACACACACATGAATGAAGACAACATGTTCGGCCATACAAATATACCCCCCAAAAACAAAAAGTAACTCAGTAAAATAATCCTGCTGTTTCCCCTGCCATGGAAGAGGGATGTGTGCTAGTAAATAATCAGATGTATTAGTCATATGCATAATTATAATCATGATAATAATCATATAACTCTTAACATGATGTGACATTATACTGTACCTCCCTTGACATCATACATTCTGCTTTGCAACATGTTGATCCTGCCATTTTGTGCATCATACATCAATATTTAATAATTACAATAATTATTATATTACTGTAGTAATCTTTCTTTATTGATGGTATGGGAGTGTGAGTTGACTCCAAGGACCCTGGATTAGCAAGAGCCCATAACCCATCAAACACTATTTGGGCGGTGGGTCCCAAACTCTCTTACACCACCCCAGCTGGCACAACAATCTCTATTGCACTAATCAGCACTGATTTATTGAGAATAAATTTAACACAACTTCTTTAATCATCTTACTCTAAGTCTCTAAATGCAAAACATTCTAAATCTACAACAGCATTAGAACCAGTGAAGGCTGCGTCTACAAAGCATTTTACATTTTAAACAATCAGGGACATCAGCTAGACCACTTACAAGCAGGTGGCCTTGGCCAATGAAACCATTTAGAATCTGACTAGAGCAGCTGAATGTAAAACACTGCTGTACATATGGACACAGCGAGAAAGAAAACCACTTTCTATTGGACTTATTTTCCTCTACATAAAATATTCCAAAAATCTAGACACTTTGTGGTGAAAATATACAGTAACAACCGCAGATGCAACTTTCTACAGAAACTCTACAGTAATCGGTGGAGCTGTGACTTTATTTGCCAGCAACATAGCTGAGGCTTTTAAAACAAATAACAGCTTTTAACAGAACTAACTCATACGTTGGATGTGCAAAACAAACACTGAAAGCTGTCTCATTCTCTCACTGGGATATCATGGCTATCACACTCTTATTTCAACCATTTTGTCCCATTTTCTCAGGTCAGTTGTAGAAGTGATGCAGCACTCTCAAAAAAAAAAAAAAAAAANAAAAAAAAAAAAAAAAAAGCAATGCACCTGGCTAACACACACAGACAGCTTGAACAGACACATGCACAAACACAGAGCATCATCCCGAAGAGGCGTTGTGGGAGCAGTTACACGATGTCGGCTAAAGCAAAGCACAAAATAAACTAGTGTCAGTGTAACATCATCCTGACAAACATAACGTACAGACAAGTTGCAAGGTCAACAGCTGACTGCATGTCCAGGCATTTATACGGGGACAGAATAATGGATTGACTTTGTGCAAATGTCACCCCACTGATGCATAAAATACTCACGCACACAAAACCTCACGTGACTGTTTTCATTGCTGTTTGAATACAGGGATATATAAGATAAAAAAGGGAGAAAAGACACTGCAGTAGTCCTTGAGACACTCACTGCAATGCAATTTTAAAGCACAGTGAGCCCCATACTGCAGAGCAAAGACAGGCTATTCAGAACACCAGCCAGGGATTCTATGCTCCATATTTTATAATGTGAAATTATGTCTCCCATCCTCCCCTCCCTTCATTGGAAATGAGTGATAACAGCACAGATTGCTAATCTTTCTTACAAACACAAGCTAAGACTGTAGCACACTGCTGAGTAGCACAAATGACTGTAACTTTCTCCAAACTTGCAGTATTTTCAGAAAAAGAAAGGGCCTCATTCTCAGGGGATCTGAAATTCACGAGGCAAACAATACAAACGCAGAGCTGCACAGCAAAGCAGCAGAAGTAGCAGTTGGTTGCAAGTCACCTCCCCTCTTTACTTTACTACACTGATGAGTTTAATCTCCATCACTCTCACTCTGGCTCAATTTCTGCACCTCTTTATCTCTCTCTTATGCCCCCNCCCCTTCTCTTTCAGTATACTGGGTCAGTCAAGCTCCTGCACTGCAGCACAGTTGAGTGATGTGTTAAAGGCTTTTTCATGATTGCAGGAATAAGGAAAACTCCCACACATTAGTCCCCATTTCAGTTTCTCCTTTCTCGATTTCAAATCCACCAGTGATCGAAATTTTAATAGCTTATCATAACTTGTTTTAATTGTGTTGCTGCACCTTGTTTTTTCCCTTATAAATACAACATTTTAAGACATTAAAATAAAAATGCTCATTGAGCCATCAGCATAAACACACAAATATGCTCCTACACAAAACAGGCAAGCACCCAAACCATTCCCCTTTTCCTTCCACATACAAACAGACACATGCACAGAAAGTGGAACGTGCCTTTTGTATGCGGCACCTGCAGTGTACTGCTACTTCAGCACCATGGTCAGAGCACAGACAGATTGCCTTTTTCAGCAAACTGGAGATAATTCCCCATTTCCCAAAAGTAGAAGGCATATCTCTCATGCACACAGTGATGCACAAACATACACAGATACACACGAATCTAATACAAGTGTCCACAATCCTCTCTCAGTTCCTGCATAACATAACATAACAACTTTGGACTCTCAGTTTGGTTAATTTGACAATTACAGCTTATTTCAGGGACAAAAGAATAAAAAGCATCCCTACTTTCTCTAAGTGGCACATCCTTCACAGTCCTCCACTAATGACTCCTTGTTCCCTCACCCTTCTCTAAGCCATTTTTGTGTGTTCTCCCTCCCATCAATAGCTCTCTCCAACTCATCTCTCCCTTTCTTTTTTCATCTTTCTCTCTCTCTTTCTCTCTGTTTATCTGCTTTCTCATTCTCTGCAGACATTCCAAATCATATGTTAGCTAATTAAGACTTTGAATGGGAAAAACAAACAGTGATAGAGGAAAAATTAAAGGAAGCAGGAGTGAACAGAAATATACAAAGTGTAGCTGTCATGACGATAGATATACACCATCACCCCCCACCCACCCCACCTCCACCTCCATCACTCACTTTTATACACACAGGCACCCATAGATGCACTGACAACTGACAGCAACCTTCTTCCACTATGCAGTGCAGGCACATACCAAACAAACAACAGCCAGAGGTCCAAAAATATCCTGAGCAAAAATGCCAGAGGAGAAAAGAGGGGAGCAGCAGAGAAAATATGAGATATGACACCACATATGAAACCTTGTCCCTGGGGACCATCTGAAAGGTGTACATCCAACCACACTCACACACACACACTCACACACACACTCACACACACACACTCACACACACACTCACACACACACACTCCCAACCACTCCACTGATTCCACTCAACACACACAAAATTCCACTTATTTTTATTGAAAGCAAAAACTCGAGTGAATGCTGCTTCAAGAGCCTATGTGAAGGAGCCACAAGAGCCTACAGAAGCTTTTGAAAAGGCTCATGGTATCTCATATCTCATAAAAATGCTAATTTGAAACCGCTATGTCATGCTTAGGGATTAAATCGGGTTATTAATGTAGATTTGTGTATCACTACATGTCTTAATAAGCATTACTTGCTGCATTGTATTCTGCATTACATTTAAAAAGGACTTATAGATGAATGCCTGATAGAAAGTGTTCCATTAGCGTTGCTAAACAGAAAGAGAGGGAACCTCTCTTTGCAGATCATTTAAAACACTCCAAGCGGACCAAGGTAGACATTTTGTGCCCACTGAAGTTAGAGGACATTATGAATCAAAATAGAGATGCAGAAACCTTCCCCAAGGCATCTCATAGACAAAGCTATGCATGGGAACACTGAACTCATAATAATGCATAATGGAAATTATGACAGTGAGGTAGAGCCCTGTACGAAGATGGAATCACAGTTACAAATTCTGCATGAGAAAGTTGAGAAAGAGTAGGTGGAGGATACAGAGGAAGAGGTATAGATAACAAAATTAATTTCAGGGATAGAGGAAGAAAAAGGACAGAAAAAAGAAGCACAGTGCATTTACCGTGTTGAAGTCTTGCTGACGTACAAACCTCAGGAGGGATGTTGAAGTAAAGGTTAACTCCACTGCAAAATTCAAATATTACTGGCATAGAAGAGAAGGGCTGAAACAAGCATTGCATATTTGCATTTAACACAAAAGAAACATCTTGCCCTCTCTCTCTCATCAGTTGACTGTATTTAATATCCCAGCAAAGTATGAAATCACTTGGAGATATTAGTACAGGAACAGTAGGATTTATTGGGATAGTACCAAATCAGCAATGTTAAATTGGGACAAAACCCAGTACTCATTTGCAGAATATATTACGGTGTGTGTGGTCTTTGTGTGCGAGTTTAAAAATATGGCAAAATACTCAGTGATCCCAAAACTTTATCTATTGGCATGGGCGTGGTGGTGGAGTAACGGAGTAATGCATTTTATTTTTAATCAAACTGAGTGCTTACTGAAAATGCTGACCATATAGTCCAACCTCTTGGTCAGGGAATAGAAGGCTTTATGTGTGTGTGTGTGTGTGTGTGTGTGTGTGTGTGTGTGTGTAGATGTGTACAGCTGTGTATACGTGTCTGTACTTGTGCAGTATGTGAGTGCATAAGTGATAAAGTAAAAGAAGGGGCAGAGAAATGACATAGGGAAGGGAAAGATGGGGGTACAGCACTGTGAAGATTTGTGTGATTGAAAACAAATTGCCACGAGGTAATGCTACCATGCTTACAAAGGTTTTATATGAAGGTGATCTCTGCTCATTTGCGCTAACAATAATCAAACAAATGGAACAATTAATACAACACAAATTAAATTGGTCTATATGCAAGCTTACAGGTCTCCTGGATCATTGATCAGCACTGTTCTAGACTAGCTAAAGGCCTTCCCATTTAACAGGGAAGTATGTGGTTTGCTACATATCTTCCATTTAAATTAGCACAAATGAGAAACTAAAGCATCCAATTTCAACTGAGGATCACCACATTTAGTAAACTCTTTTAAATCACAGCAAATTGAATAACATAACCATTTTTCAAACAAAAATATGCACACCCTCTTCTCCTTTGATATTCACAAATGTATAGAGACATCAATATAGCATACAACACATTCCTCCCAAACTTGGAATTCACCTTCGGAAAAGCAAAAAGAAACAGAGATATGAGAATGTCCATTGTGACACCATATTCACTGTTCTGTACCAAGCATGATTCATCTTAGAACATGGAAATATGAGACACCGAAAATAGAATAATGTTAAGCTTTTAAAGGATGTTTTGGAGAACAGCTAAGAACTAGTTTTCCACCAGAGATCGCAATGCAAAAAAAAAAAAAAAAAAAAAAAAAATCAACAATAGTCTGCATTCTTGAACCTGGAGACAAAATTTTAAATGCCAATTTGCTGAACTGTTCTCATTTTGCACGTCAAGTACAAATATGCAAATCAGCTCTTTTCCATAATTTTCTTGAATAATTTGTGATTTCTTTTTTTGATACAGCTTTCATAACCTGCTCTATTCTATGTAAAATCTAAGAAAATAATTGGTTGAGAAAAGTAAAACTGTTTAAAAAATACAATTACTCTATACCCCTAGTAGGATTTTCAATTATATATTTCTAAATTATGAAAATAATTCATGCTGAATATGACACTTGATGACCTTTTAGGAAGGACATTTTGTGCATTACATTATAATATTAGTCATTCTAATAAATGACCAGTGAATCTGAACACCTTTTTGTCGCCCTCCAGTGGCTTGAATCCTCACTGCTACTTTGGTGGGAGTGAGTGATGTAGATGCAAAGCCTCAAGAGTGGCTTCTACGTTGTTACTGTAAGACTCATCAATGCCCGTGCACATAATGTCAATGGCAGTGTGCCTCACTGATTTGGTATTTTTCTTCATATCACCACCTATAAACCAGCAGCTTTCACTTGACTTGATCTAGCATTAGACATCTTGTTTATCTTATACCTTCAAATTACTGTACCTCTGACTTAACACCTAGACCTGTAATATCTGGTAAAGGAAAATAGCCTCTATATGGTATCAATTTTGTGAACATCACAGGATAACTATCCAGCAGTCACAAATATTCCTCCCTTTAAAGGACCATAACCCATTTTGCATGTTTGAGCCTAATATATTCAATTTTCATACACATAATATTACTGACAATCATTTCCCAAAGCATACTACTGGAACGCTGAGCTAAAAAAAAACAAAAAAAAACAAAATCCAGACCGCCATTGGTTTCAGTTCATTCTGCTACGCTATTAAAATGAACTTGTTGATACTTTAAATGTTCTTGGGATAGGTAATCCATCATCGTGAACGACACATGCATTCAATTTTATTTTTTATTTTTTTTTAGAAGTTACGTAATTTTGGCATTGAAGCACAATGAAAAGCATGGTGTGAAAATATGTCTCCACCAGGGAATATAGTCCCAAAAGAAGACCTGCGTTTATCAAAACATTTAAACAACCATGACTTCATAATGCAGCGTAACTATTAGCAGGCGAAATATCAATTTTTAAAGTGGGTGTATCGCTTGAATATTTCATTTTGAAAGATTAAGAGATTTTGCAAACTATCAGGAAAGCTGAAATACGGTTTTATCCTTTGGGAANTTTTGAAAGATTAAGAGATTTTGCAAACTATCAGGAAAGCTGAAATACGGTTTTATCCTTTGGGAATATGATTGTCAGTAACCTTACATGTATAAAAAATTTAATATATTAGGCTTAAACATGCAAAATGTGTGGTATAGTCCTTTAATGACCATTTTTCTATCAGTTAAAATTGCTATTCTTCTCTTCTGCAAATAAAGGAGTGAAGAAAGTTTAACTCATTTTAACTTCCATTTCATTCCTGTGTAGCCCTCTTTTGGCTCAGTAGCTAATTCTTTCATCTCCCCGTAGTATTATTTCATGATGGTTGGCCACAGTTTCAACATGTCGTTTTAACAAGACACCAGATACACAGCTTTTCACTAGTGCTCTACACACAGGTTTCCGTGGCATCAACCCTTTTATCGTTTGATTGAAGAGTTTGTTTTTATTAAGAAGGCTATACCAGACGCATAATCACTATACATAGATTTAACATTACCTTTACAATTAAATTCTTCACTGAAATTACAGAATAAATATATGCACATTTTTCTTCAAATCTTTGTGAGAGAGAGAAAACATTAAAAGTGCCTCCTACAAAGCCGTTAGTGGGTGACAATGGGGAATCCAGAAGCAATGGGGAATGGGAGTGGGGGGTCTTAACAAAGTGCATGGAAATATCCAGAAAACCTTGAGCGTTGTCTTATAATAATATTCACAAATGTTTGACCATCCGTACATTGGTGCGTCCTTTTTACGAGAAGCACCCTGATATTGACAGTAGTCCTCATTAATAGTAATAACCATATTAATAAGATAAAAAAAAAATTAAATAGAACACTGAACTGTAAATGCGTTGCAGTATCTCTATTCATAACATGAAGTGATAGTTCTGAGCAAATCCCCTCGCTTCCTGCACTGAAGCGAGTGCATGCAGCAAACTGCAATTCATTTTAATATATGTATTTTTTTTCTCTCTCTTTCCATCATTGACTACAAACTTTATGTGCATGGCCTCCGGGTATTTGTACATCCTAGTAAGGGGTAAAAGAGACAGAAAGAAAATCCCCAAGTCAGAGAGACGTCCAGCTCTCGTATGTCTTGCACATCATGGTTACTCCATTAAAAAGTAGTGACAGATGTATTCTAGGATGTTTTCTTTCATTTTATTCCCCGGTGCCCCTCTCATCCCTCTTTCATTCACTCTTGGGCATATAGACACATTTATAGATTATAAAAATAACGGTTGTTGACATTGCTGGCTACTCTGAAAAAAGGCACTTCATTGAAATATCTGAGAATGGCCTGTCCTCCAAAGTGATTTTGGGGGAAACTTTGTTGTAACTGTAATATAATATTTATATCATGCTGCACTTTTTCAAGTTTTTATATTGGGTAAAATGATTTTGTTTTGAGGGTGGCAAGTGAATGTGTTGGTTTTGTGTTTGTTTCTCTTCATGGGCTAGAAATGTTAAAACCGATATGATTTTTCCAAGACTTCGAGGTAATCCGGCTTGGTTTGCAGTTTGGCCCTTAACTCAAGGTAATCACTTTGGGACGGGTCAGGATAGCAGCCTTTCCCCGCCGTGAAAAGCAATGTCTCCTTCAGCCTTGCATCCTGCTGCAAATCCGGGTNGCAGCCTTTCCCCGCCGTGAAAAGCAATGTCTCCTTCAGCCTTGCATCCTGCTGCAAATCCGGGTACTGCATGCCTGGTGGGTGAGCATGCGCAACATGCATGTCCTTTAGTTTGGGTACTGTCCCATACAGACAGTCTACAAAGCCCACAGTTGGTGTGGGCCTCTGGCTGTCAATCACTGTAGGGCAGAGCCCGCCATTCTCATGAAATCCTGTAATATCAGCTGTGGTGTGATTAACTGTGACAATGGTGTTGAGTTGAGAGTTGGAGACGGCGAGGGCCCACTCTCTCTCTTTCTCTAATAAGGTTCTGTAGTTACTTTTGCTGCTGCTGCCACTATTTTTCTTCTCTGAAAACTGTCCTCTGTCTTCCTCTGCTATCTCCCCCTCTCTAGGCTTATAGATGGGGTTGTTGCACATCTGAGTCACAGGGTGGGGGATGTAATCATAAACGTGACCATGGGCATGTGTGTGGCTTGTGTGCGTGTGTGTGTGCATACTGGCTGTTGGTTTCTCTGGCGTGCCAGTGTTACCAGCATTATTTTGCCTTGGTGGGTCCTCAAAAATGCGACACTGCATCTGGATACCTGTCAAATCTACCTCAGAACGCTTACGGAAGGGCAGCTTCTTCCTGCGGCGAAGAACAAAGGCAAAAAGCCCAGCAGCCACAAAAACGGCAGAAATGAAGAGAATGAGTAAGCTGAGGATAAGGACAGACAGTGGGACAGCACCTCTTCCCCTTGCCTCTCCCAGGTCAGAGCTCCCTGTGGTGAGGGCATCCCCACCAGGCAGGGCCGGTGAGGGACCTGAAGAATATTTAAGCTCTGGACAGATGATCTCAACTTCCAATGAACGCAGGTCCTTCCCAAAAGCAAACTCAGGTGTCTTGCAGATGACATCTCCTACAACAATGACCGAGGAGAGTTTTTCCAACCACTGTTTGAGGGGGATGATATCACATGAGCAGTCCCAGGGATTCTGGTGGAGATCAATCTGGACAATGGAGTGCAAATGCTCCAGAACACCACGAATGGGCAGGGAAAGAAAGTAGTTGTTGCGGAGGTTGAGGCGTGCCAGGTTGGTGCCAGCAAAGGAATCTGTAGGAAGGGACCGCAACAGGTTGTCATTGAGGAAAACCAGCTGGAGATTTGGCATTAGGGAGAAGGAGTTAGGTTGTATCTCACGTATGACATTATACTCAAAGTAAAGATAACTCAGCATCTGAAGCCCCCTAAACATCCCAGGGCTAAGTCTCTCAATGTCATTCCCATTTAGATATAAACTTTTCAAGTTTGGCAGGTTGATGAAGGCGCCTTCCTGTACGTAGGATATGCGATTATTCCCTAAATGCAGTAAATCCAAACTTGAGAAGTTCCAGAAATCTGAACGGTAGATTTTCTGTATTAGGTTCCCACTGAGATACAATTTCTTGGCATTGAGAGGCCGTGGCAGGAGCTCAGAGATATTGTGAAAGCCCTTTTCTTTACAGTTCACTGTTAGCCCCAGGTCATTGATGTGAAGGTTGCAAATACATCCAGCTGGACAAATTATTGGGATGGGAGGCCTTGTTTGGTAGCCAGCTATGGGAGGCTGGTTGATGCCTGGGTATATGCTGCGAGGGGTTGGGGGGTTCTTTGTGGGCCGCGGTCGTTTGGTAGGTTTTGGCCTTTCCCTGTGTTCCACAGAAGAGGCTGTGTTATGACCAGAGGAGAGCATGGAGGAAGGTTTAGTAGGCCATGTATTCTCATTGCTGAATGGGACCCGGGGAATTCCCAGTTTGGCTTCAATCTCTGCATCAGAGAGCAATGGACAGAGCTCACTGCGCTTGATTTCCCGCAGGTCTTTCCCATGTAAGTGGAAGGGATACTCACATGTGATCTCACCTACCAAAGCTGTATATGGGATTCTCTCAAGCCATGTTTTTAGCTGAACAATCTCACACACACAATTCCAGGGATTCTCCTCCAGCTGGATTTCCATTAAACTTCGCCCAACATATTCCAGTGTGCCCTTATATGGCAGTGTCTTTAGTCTGTTTCCTCTCAGGTCCACATGTGTGAGTGACACAGACCGAAAAAGATAATTTGGGAGCATAGGGATCAGATTGTCATTTAGTATAAGCACTCTCAATTTGTGAAGGTGCCTGAATGCGCCACTTTCAATACGTTTGATCACATTGTAGTCCGCCTGGAGATATTCTAAACTCTCCAACCCAAGGAAAGTGTCATTCCGGAACACTTCAAGTTTGTTTTCATGTAGAAACAGCCGTTTGAGTATTCCTAAACCATTGAATGCTCCAGCATGGATATCTTGCAAGGCGTTATTACCCAGATTAATAGATATGGCATTGTTGAGGTGTAGAAAGCTGTTAAAGTAAAGCTTCCTCATGGAGTTTCTCTGCAAATTGAGTTTGAAGGGCCGACTCCATATCTGGGAAATTTGGCTGACATTTGTAAATCCTTTACTGTCACAGTGGACATGGAAGATACCCTCTTTGACTTCACAATAGCAGGGCTCGAAGCAGGGCTCGTCGATCTCTTCCGAGTCTTCTAGTAGTGGGATCGGGGTGGTCCATCCTAAGGCTATGGTGCTCAGCAAGGTAACCCACAGCATCCTCGCTGACACCAAGGAGATGAAGTCACGGCTCCAGGGACAGAGCCACTTCACAACACTGTGAAAGAGGGGGAGAGAGAGAGAATATGCAAGAGGGAGTGAGGATAGGGATTACGCACATGCACATACACACCCTCACAAAATTAAATGTGAGATATGAGACAGGCAGACAGAGGAAGGAGCAACTGAGGAAAAGATTGCTTTAGTTTTTGTTTTTGTTTTTTTCAGTTTAAACCTTTGAAATGAACACCAATGGATGATAAAATAACATTGGTGATGACTTGCTGCAATATTGTTGGGGTGTTAACACAAATTGTAAGTCTAACACGATTAGATGTGTAATATGATATCCAGCAACAGAATCAAATGTCTACATTCAAACAGTTAACATCACTATATAGAAGAAACTGCCATTTATTGTACAACAGATACAGGAAAGTCACAATAAATCACCCCATAGATGCTTGCTATGAATAAACAAGAGAAACTGCAGATGGGTGAGGTTCGTGGTGGGAATATACCTTCCCCTGCTGCATGTATTATATAACAGGAACTCCAGTCCTTCTTTCTGTAAATGAGGTTTCACAAATGCATTGTGAATCAAAAGTTTAAAGCAGAGGATGGGAATGGAGAAGATATCAGCCTGAGGAGTCTTAGAGGGACATATACAAGGTAGCACTATTGCATGTTATGCCTACAGGGAAAAAAAATACATGTGAGGTTTCAATCGGCTAATGAAAACAATACATTAAATTCTTTCTCTGGGAAAATATGACATGTCTATACTTCCAGGAATTCTGATATGCATGGAAGTGACAGAGCCTTTTCCTCACTGGCCTTTCTGAGGTAAATGTTGGAAATATTGGAAATCTAAAACGGATAACATGAGTTGAACTTGTAATTTGTAAAAAAAAAAAAACNAAAAAAAAAAAACAAAAAAAAACAAAAACAGTTGTTTCTCATCAATGGGATTTGTGCTGAGTTCCCCATTTGATGACAACATGGATTAGAGCAACAGTGTGAAAAGCACAGTGGGTGAAACTGCTACTCCCGGAGGTTAGTTTGTCTGTTTGTGTGGGTGTGTGTGTGTGTGTGTGTGTGTGTGTGTGTGCGCGTGCGCATGCGTACAGGTGTCACCACCACCAATGTTTATAATACATGGTAAAATAAATAAATAAATAAATAAATAAATAATAATAATGATAATAATAATAATAATAATAATAATAATAATGCCAAAGGTCTCAAACTGCAAAAATATTGTTCTACATGGAAATGGCGTGGTCAACTTCAACATCTCTCTCTCTCTCTCTCTCTCTCTCTCTCTCTCTCTCTCTCTCACACACACACACACACACACACAAAGTAGTCTCTGAACATCTTTTTGCAGGCTATGTTTTTTCAGACACGCACATACTCGGCGCTGTCCGTTCAAGCGGAGGCGCTGAAAATCCAGAAGCAATGCGCAAGGACCGTCTACCGGAGCTGAACCGCTATCCGTGGTGCTGAAACAAAATCTTAGCAAAAAAAAAAAAAAACGGATTTCCCACCGGGAAGAAAGGAGAAAATGTGGGTAGGGAAAGGGACGAAAATGTTGTAATCCCAAATGAAAAGTTACAGTAAAACGAAGCAAGGAAAAAAGAAAAGATTCTTGAGCACGATCTCCTCTCTGCAAAATTCACTATTTGATTTTCACTCTCCATGCGTAAAATCCTCTAAGATTTCCTTATTCCCATATTTTGCTCCCATGACAGCGATCAGAAAACACAGATGCGATGTTAAAAAAAAAAATGCCATCGTAAAAAAAATAATAAAAGGGTGTGTGCAGTNAGATGCGATGTTAAAAAAAAAAATGCCATCGTAAAAAAAATAATAAAAGGGTGTGTGCAGTATTATATTCCCAGGGTACTTTATCAAATCGGGTGATATACGTACTTAGTTTAGTGAGATTCCAACTGCACATATCCTTCTTCTGTGTCCTCACGGTCCCCGGAGCGTCCCGTTTGTCGTCCGATGCCGGGCTGTGCGGGGGAGAACGAGAAATAGAGGGTGAGTGAGCCGTGTTAGAGAGGAATAGGAGGAAACTGAGAGGAAGAGATGGAAGGAGCACGGTGAAGAGAAAGAGAGAGAGAATGATGCGCGTGTGAATGAGACACGGATTCAACACCAAATTGGACACATTTTCTACAGACCTATACTAAGATGAAATAAAAGTGGTGTCCATCAGGAATGCTATTTTTACGCGCTTCTTGTAACCTGAGATGTCATTCCTGAATGACCAAAGTCAGGTTCTAAGAGATGATGATGCGTCTAACAAGCTCCAGTCCAATCCAAACGGCCGAGAAACCCGCTCTCACTTATTGAAATTCCAAGAATTTCCCCGAAAATAACCTTCTGCCATGGCGGAGATATAGTTCTTATTGAAATACCTGCCAAGCATAATGCAGTTGCTTTTCGTCGTGACATTGACAGGAAAAATATGACTAAAGGTGAATAAAGAACAAATAGCAATTGATCAGTCGATTGGATTCCTTATCCTCGATAAATGGAGAGCGCTGGTTCTTCCTTTTGGAAGTCCATGGCTATGCAGAGTACGATAAATTTATAAACACACACACACACACATACACACACGCACCAAATCATCAGTTTTAGTGATACACTCATGCGCAATCACACACAGCCTATAATCACTCACCTTAGATTCGTACTGGAAGTGGAAAGCATCAGGAAAAAAGACCACTAGTTTGAATCTTGTTAGATCTCTCTCTCTCTCTCTCTCTCTCTCTCTCTCTCTCTCTCTCTCCTATCAGTGGCTGAGGCAAAAGAGAGGAGAGAGGAGAAATAAAGACGTGATAGGAATGCAATCTCCGCCGCTCTTGCTCTCCAGTGACTCTCTCTCTCTCTCTCTCTCTCTCTCTCTCTCNATGCAAGTCCTCGGCTTGTGTCCGTCCGCTTCCTCCTCCTCCTCCTCCTCCGCGTCCTCCTCCACCACCACCACCACCTTTCGGGCGAGCGCTCAGCAACAGTATAGCCGGGTAGGAGTGTGCTCCTCTCGGTTTCAGGACCGTGTTTCTGTCCTGCGCGGCTTTAGAAGAAGTCTGATGACCATAGCGACGGCTGGGTGTCTTAGTTGGCCTTTTTGCCTTTCCTCGGGTCTGCTCTCTTTTCGTGCGTCAGAGGAATGACTGAGCTGGGGTGATGAAGGTGGGGTGGGGGTGGAAGGGAGTGAGAGACGCAGAGGGAAGAGATCTGTTGGTGAGAGAAAGAGGAGGAGGGGAGAAAAAAAGAGTGACGAGGACGGTTGCGCTATAGTTCTGGATGCTGTCGAGAAGAGGAAAGGAAGCGAAGTGAAGTGAAGAGAGTGAGGAGCTTTCGGGCTATGGCAGCGGGAGCGCGCACCAAGGGTAAAAAAACAAAAAACAAAANAACGGGGGAGCGAGTAGATGAGACAGCTAGACCTGTGGATGATAGAACGGTGGGAGTCTCTCTCTCTCTCTCTCTCTCTCTCGCAGTGCTCTGAAGTGGCTCTGTCCCTAATATAAATCACCATAGTAGTGATTCATTTTATTGGTAATGTACTGGGCTGCTCTTTAGAGAGATGTAGAGCTGGCACTCCTCATCCTGTCCACAGCTCTTCTCTCAGCTAGAAAGACAAAGAAGGTGGCCGCGACTATCTACAGCAAGCGGGGGAGAGACGGAACTACGGAGCACTTTATCTTTTTATTTTTATTTATTTTTTTCTCCGGTGCAGTGCCTTCCCCCGCCTCGCCTCCAGCGGGCAACACAAGCCCCTGTTGTGAGAAGCACGACTTGTCCATCACGATTTCCACTTCTTAGAACTCTGTAAGGAGGAGGGTGATTGCAATACAAAGCTGAAAATTTCCTTCAAAGTCTTTGTTAAAATACCCTACCTGAGTTCATAACTTTATGATGGGGTTTGAGCATCAAGCCACTGAGTGCATTTATTGAAGAACTGAAAGTACAGTTTTGAAGGTTTGGCCCTTTATTTGAGTATCTCTGTTTTGTAAAGACTTTGTACTTCTTATCTACTACACTTAATAGGGAATCTATTGTACTTTCTATTCTAGAGACCAGGTGGAAAGGTAGCAAGGCTAGAAGCTTAGGAGCAGGGTTCAAGCTGTTTTATCATG
>VXCM01006029.1:0-44742 GCA_014773175.1 Lucifuga dentata
TTTTTATTTCACATTTGCTTTGGCAATGTAAACATATGTTTCCCATGCCAATAAAAACCCACTGAATTGAACAGAGAGAGAGAGAGAGCCTCAAGGCAAACAGGCTTACAGCATAGCGTGACAACACACACACAGAGACACACACACAGAGACACACGCGCGGTGTACGTGAGTGTGTGCTGAAGTAGAGATTGTCACTCAGAATAAAGATGAAGGTGTAGATCCCGGCGGTGTAATAATGCAGCTCTGACCACACATCACTGTCAGTGATCAGCAGGAATTACCTCACTCACACACACACACACACTCTCTCTCTCTCTCTCTCTCTCTCTGTCTTGCTTAGTCTGTCTTTCACTCTCTCTTTCTCTCTCACCATCTGTCTCTTTCTCTCACTCTCTCACAATCTGTCTCTGTCTCACACTGTCTCTTACTGTCTCTCACTCTCACTGTCTCACTTTCTTGCTGTCTGTCTCTTTCTCACTCTCTCACCATGTCTCTCTTGCTCTGCCTCTAGCTCTCTCTCTCTCACACTGTCTCTCACTCTGTCTCAATCTGTCTCTTACCTGTCTCCATTTCTCTCTCTCTCTCTCTCTCTCTCTCTCTCTCTCTCTCTNCTGTCTCAATCTGTCTCTTACCTGTCTCCATTTCTCTCTCTCTCTCTCTCTCTCTCTCAGCCTATGGCAGACATGTTTATGTTGTCATGGTAAGATGATCCTAATTACTAGAATGCATTTCATAACATCGTCCTTATAAAATTCTTAAAGTGTGTGTGTGTGTGTGTGTATGCGTGTTTCCTTGCCTTTGTATGAGAGGAAAAACTGTATTCAGAAGGATAAAATAAGCTAACTAAGAACATCCTTGAAGACAAACAGACTTTACCAACCTCCACTTCTTTAAAACGATAATTCAAGGATATGATTTGGATTCAGAGCAGAATAATGCAGGAATAAAAACGTCCAGAAATTCAACTTTATGAGCATGCAAAAGGATTTGAGCTACACATATAATTTGTAGGCTAAATGAAACGTGTGCGTAATGTTTTTAACATTAAGGGTGATGAAGTCTTTTTACAGAAACAGAACAAACCTGTGAGAAATGTTGACCTTGACAAAGGTAAAACCGACAACATTAAAAACGTTTCCTGTTAACTATTAAGGTTTATTTTCTCTTAAGTGAAGCGCACTCGTTAGAGCTGACACCTCTACTGAGATTTATTTTTTTATTTTTTTATATCCCACAGCTCCGTGGGGAAATTCCTCCTCTACATCCTAATAACTAGGAGCGGCGGTCTCCAGGTAATCTGGAGGGCAAGGAGGCAGAAGCATTACACATACCGTAAATGCTCTAATAAAAACCCCTACTCAAATCATGGCCGATATCTCATTATAGCCGGGGGCGGAGTCAGCAGGAAGAAATAAAGGCGGTCTAAAAGGTGGTTTGGTGTCTGTTACTGTTCCAGGTTGGGCTGAACGGAGCAGGAGAGGAACGGTTTTAATGGTGTTTCCACCTGAAAACGGTTTGGCGCAGAACGCTTACGGAACGCTTACATACCCGCATGTTTTTCTCGGCACGGCTAGGCAACCGTGCTCAGCGCAGCAGAACTGTTTCTGTAGGTAGGGTAATGACGTAGGAGTTCACTGATTGGTTTATGTCAGTTTTGTGACTCCGCCTCTGATAACGAGTCGCTGACAGCACAGGGATTCATCAGACCTCCAAACGATGCAGAGAAAAAATCAAAAGGCTCAAACACACGTACAGGATCCAGAAGGACAGTAAAGCAAGAGCAGAGCTGCTAGGAAACAGAGCGATTCTACGAAGTTTTGGAAGCATTTTAGGATCCCGTCCTTCCATGCGGAATGGCGGTTTACTAGATTTGTCCTTCTCCACGTCCTTCATGGCTACACAGGAAGCAACGGTGAATGATCACGGTAAGTTGTGGCACTAGTTCATACGTACTTTCATACGTACTTATGAAATAGTAGCTAATCAAAGGATAAGTCAGGTATTTTTTAAGTCAAGCCTTTTATTTTAAATATCTGGCGTAATTTTGTTGATATGAAGTATAAATTTCAGTGATCGGTGCAGTAATCTCAGGTCCTGCCACGTTTCCAAACATGAAATGTGCTGCTTTCACTTGCGTCACTTCCTCTCTGGTTTTAGCAGCGCCACAGATGGAAACAGAAACGGTAACCGTTCCTACGAGTCCGGAGCAGCGTGGAACGGCACGAAGCGGCCCTGTAACCGTTTGGCCTGACAGCAGAAAAGTGCAGGTCGGTCTTACCGGTGTGTCCCGCCCACTTCAAGCACTGACAAAAATAAAACACGGTGGAAAATGGTTGAAAATCCTCTCCAGGAAATAGGTTGAAATTACCTCCTTGCACTTCCTGTTTTTTTTTTTAACTTTATTTTATTACAGACAAAATGATAAAATATGATTTTTTTTTTTTAATGCATACATTAAGATTCATGCAGGGGGTTATGGGAACGCAGAAAGCCAATGATGGTTCTCACAGGTGCAGTAATGTAAATGAGTGTGTGAAGTGTGTGTTTATGTTCTGCTTATGCATCATTTGTTCGCGTCCCCATACGTTCACAAGTCCTCTCACTGTTGCTGCTGATGAAATTACCTTCTGTTTGCTCCTCCGCTCACTTTTACATCACTATTCCCAGTTAGCTTGTTTATTATAGCAATAACAGGCCAGACGTCTTTGGCCGGCACGACGCCTGAAGGCAACACTGACACCGGTTTATTATCTCATCTGTGATTCCTCCTCTGGATGTGATGTTTGATCACGCTCAACACGACCTTTCTCTGTTCCAGCAGAAAACATAACCTCCACCTGCACCTCGCCCTCCCAGGACGCAGCAGCGTCAACAGCCTAATTACAACCCTCAGAGAGAGAGAGATGATGGTTTCCTCAGAGAATTAAAGGAGCATACTGGTGATTTTGCATGTTTGAGCCCAATAAATACAACCTGCATACAGCTTACATTATTGTCAGCCATTTTCCAAAACATAAAAATGTATAGTTGTTGTGTTATTTTGCCAAATCCCCTAATTTTTCAAAATCAAATAACAGAATGAGTAAACTGGCCCACTGTTGTCGAAAAGGAAGTAGTATAGGCAGTATTCTTCAAATATAATTTATTATCTATCCACTGACCCAAACCATGTCTTGCTAATTTTTTGTAGTCAAACCAGTTTGTACCTATAAAAATACCTCTGCAAAAAAAGAGCATGTTTATGAGAATAACACATAAATCTGCTGGAGTCAGTGATATAGACAGGATATTGGGACTTACTCGTGAATGAAATTCTGTTTTACGCTGCAGGACTCTTACAAGTCAGAGGTCAAACATGACTATTCTTAAATTTTGGAAACACTGCACTGGGGATGATGCTATGCTAAATAAACAGAGAAAGATGTAAATCAGTCATCCTCAAAGTCCAGACTCTGGTCCGGATCCAGACCGAACCACAACTGTCTCTGAGCAAATTCTACTTTTCATAATTATTATCTGTATTATCTGCAACGCAACAAGTCAAAATTCTCCTTTTCCCAGTCAGTTTTGCTTTCTCTGCAGCGGAGAAAGCAACCCCCCCCCCCCCCNCCCCCCCCCCCCAATTTCCAGTAAAAAATTAGGATTCCAATCCGACCCTGGCTTGACTGACCTTAATGAATGGACCTTTGACTTATTGAATTTTCTTTGTGGACCTTTAAGATTTGTATTTGAGTACTCCTGATGTAAATAATGTTATGCTAAATACATAAACAGGAGAAAAATGTAAATCAGCGGTACTCAAATACAAATCTTAGAAAGACAATTTTAAATAAGACAAAGGTCCGTTTATTAAGGTCGGATTGGGATCCTAATTTTTACCGGGAATTGAAGGTGTGGAGCGGTGCTGTCACTCTCAATGAGCCCAACACCGTGTCAACCCATCGTTGTCATGGAGATGATGGGATGCTGAACGTGACTGGACCAAACCAAAGCTAAGTAGACATCACACAGACATGGAGCAGTCGGACTTCGGTTTCGCTTTCTCAGCTATGGAGAAAGCAGAGAATTCTGACTCGTTGCATTGCAGCAATGTCTCGTAGATAATACTAATAATACATATGAAAAGTAGAATTTACTCAGAGTCCAGACACAGTTGTAGTTCGGTCCAGATCCGGAGTCCGGACTTTGAGGATGACTGATATAAATGATGCTATGCTAAATACATAAAGAGGAGAAAGATGTAAACGAAGCATGATTCTCCAGCAAAGTGAATCAGCAACCTTTGGAAGGAAAGAAAGAAAAAGAGACAGGTTTGGAGGGATGTAAACTCTGAATCTCACACATCTGGCTTTTGTTTCATTGCGCCACTCTGCGTAATGCATTCAAGCTTCGGATCACCGTCCGCGTTACATTCATTCCTGTCCCATGGCGCATGAAATACAGAGTGTTTCACAAGAGCGCGGCTTCCAACGAGCTGGCCGCGTCCCTGAGGAGTCAGCATCCTTGGCACAATGGATTCTAGATAAAGATAATTTATTACAGTTACTGCTTCAGAAGGAGACGCTGGCGGGAGGAGGATGAGGAGCCTCTCCAGCCGCTGCGAGGGCTCAATATGTTTTATTTAAAGACCTAGTTAGCTCGTCTTATCATTATCTGACTCCTGAGTCCTGAATGGGATAGATTATGCTGCTGCTTTATTTCACCTATCTCCATCAGAGCCTTACCTCTGTAGCTCCTGGCTGTTTTTCCCCTTTCCTTTGCCTTGTGCCTCTTTATTCTTTTTCTCTCCGTTTCCCAAAAAGCATTTCACCCTTCTCTGCTTTTGACACGAGAAGACTGCATCAGCTCTGTTAATCCCTTCATCTTTAGCAGGTTAAAGAGGAGGAGGGAACAGCCAGAAGCTCCGTTCCTGCTGCTGCTTTTCTTATTGAGCTTTCAGTCTTTTAGTCCTGCTGCTGCTCAAATTATGAGATTTAGCAAAGAGTAGGAAACATGCAGCATTACATTTTAAGACTGTAACAGGAGCTTTCATTTGTTTCCAACGTAAAAAGAATAATGTCCGTACTTCTGTTTTATTAATGAAATGGCAAAATATAAAGTGATCATTAGAGGAGGTTTGTTTTTTTGAGTTGCTATACCTGAACTTAACCTTCCAACCATCCCAACATAAAACCATATTTTAGTTTTGTGTTATTTTGCCAAATTCTCTAATCTTTCAAAATCAAATGTTCATTTGAAAATTCAAAGTTTTGTCTGATGCACAGTTGCAGAAAGAAAGAAAGAAAGAAAGAAATGAGGTGTTAGCAGGCAAAGCTAAAATACGGTTTTAGAAAATGGTTAGCAGTAACATAATGTGTATGTGGGTCGTATTAATTGGGTTTAAACATGTAAAATCACCTGTATGATCCTTTAAATCTCTGGCTGCGTGTTGCTATTTAGCTAAAAATTAATTTTTAATAAGTTACAATAAACGTAGACCAGCTAATTAGACTAATTACTCATACCTGTGCATGTATAGGAGATGTTAATTATATGGTAACAATACAGCAGGTGTAGACTTAAGGACCATACCGGCGATTGTGCAGGTTTGTATCTAATATATACAATCCACATACATGTTATGTTGCTGACAACAATTTTCCAAAATATACTACTTTAGCGGTTAATTTAGATTGTTTTTCCTACCTTCTAGACTGCCATTTGGTTTCAGTTCATTCCAATATATTAAAATCTACTTGTATTGACTTTAAACATGTTGAGACACAGTGAACATGATATCCAGTAGGTTTTTTTTGCCGAAGTAACTTTAATCGATTCAACACGGAGCTGCATGTAAGTCAATGTATGTCTACGCCAGGAAATATAGTCCCAGGAGAAGACGGCTTTTACAAAGAAATTCAAATGACTGTGCTTTCTATAATCATGTACAGGTGTTAGCAGGCAAAACGCTGAATTTTAAGGTGTTTGTATCACCTGAATAGTTCATTTTGAAAGATTAGAGGATTTGAAAAAATAACAAGAAAACTAAAATATCATTTCATGTTTTGGAATTTGGTTATCAGTAACGTAACATGCATGCAGGTTGTATATGTCTGGCTGAAACAATCGCCGGTATGGTCCTTTAAATAGCTCTTCCAGTATGTTATGCAACAGCTTCTTAATTCAAAGTGTCACCCGATATGAAAATTCATCTCGGTGTAAACCTGAAGGGAGAACATCCTCATCACCTCCTTCGCTTCATGCAGGCCTGCTCGCTTCCATGCCATCTGTGCTCTGCCATCAAACGCGGCGCTGACGAACACGAGCTCTCCGTGCAGCATGCACTTTGCATACGGAGACGAGCCGACAGTCGCACTTCCTGCATGGTCTGAAGCTGCGAGGGAATGACGGAGCTACCATGTCTTTTAAGGCCTGAGGGCTTCCTGCCTTGAAGCATCGACACGAGAAGCTTCAAGGAGCCGCCTCCTCCTCCTCCTCCCCCCCGGACGGGGNTCCCCCCCGGACGGGGAGGAGGAGGAGGAGGAGGAGGCCGCAGCAGATGCGTAGCAGCGATAGTGTCAAAGCATGGGTGGAGGAATAATTTACTCCACAGCAGAGCCGCGTGGATGATCAATACTTTACATAGAGAAAAGAAAGGGCCCATTGACTACGTGGCGGCTGGGCAGGAGAGGTGGGAATCTCAAGAACATGTGATGCTCCGTGCACGTCGACACCCACGGTGAGTGTGTGCAGGAGCCTGAGAAAATGAGCGGTGATTAAAAATCGACAGCACGGTAATTGGCTTGAGGAATACGGTTTGTCTGAGCTTCTCCTCTGCACTGTAAAAAGTCTTCCAGCGTTAGTCCATACTACATACATTTAAAACGTAGGATTCACTCAAAAAAAATAATTTTCCTTTTCAACTGGATTTATATAAGTAACTGCACTCTAAAAAAACTTTCTTTGGTTTAACTTTATAAAAATGAGGCAACATTTTCCAATCATTTTTCAAAGTTGGGTGAACTAGTATTTTTGAGTAGGACAAACTCAATAATATGNCATTTTCCAATCATTTTTCAAAGTTGGGTGAACTAGTATTTTTGAGTAGGACAAACTCAATAATATGTAAAATTAAGTACACTGTAAAATGTGACAAGTTGATCTTACTTAAAGAAAACAGGGAAACCGACTGCCTTGAAAAGTAAATATAACTATTAGTCTTAAGTTATGTTTACTTTATCTCTACTTGAACTTAAGACTATATAGTTATACTTACCTTTTTCAAGGCAATTGGTTTCCTAGATTTTTTTTTGTTTTTTGAAGATCAACATGTCACATTTTACAGTGTACAGCCGATGTGGAAACAGCCAAGAAACTGAGTTGAGCAAACTTGATAGTCATCAACATGTGACCTACATTAAACTTGATTAAAATTTAA
The DNA here is from genome assembly GCA_014773175.1 of Lucifuga dentata. Lineage (NCBI taxonomy): Eukaryota > Metazoa > Chordata > Actinopteri > Ophidiiformes > Bythitidae > Lucifuga > Lucifuga dentata. Next base: position 7,421 of record VXCM01006029.1, read on the forward strand.
GAAAGAAACACTACGAAATTCAGTTCCATGAACTCATACATTTTTTAATTTTTTTTTTTGACAAACTCTTGCTTGACTCAAAAAGAATGAGATCAAAAATCATGCAGAGAAAGTTTAGATTTGATGTATTTAACGTGGATTATTTGTTGGCATGTTTATGTTTGTGGAGTAATACACCAGAATACAGATAAAGATTTATAAAACTGGTGAAAATGCTGATGTAGCATGTCTGTACTTCCTGTAACGGAACTTAACGGTTAGAGAAGCTCGTGACCGAAGGATCGCTGGTTCAATCCTTGGACTGGCAGCAGAAATCAGGTTTGGGGAAGTGAAGTTTGACTCAAACAGACAAATAAGAGTTTGTCAAAATTTAAAAAAAAAAAAAAAAAATTGTATGAATTCATGGAACTGAATGTCATAGTGTTTCTTAAATTTTAATCAAGTTTAACGTAGATCATGTTGACGACTATCAAGTTTGCTCAACTCAATTTCCTGGCTGTTTCCACATAGGCTGCACTTAATTTTATGTCTTAAAGTCAAGTATACATTATTGAGTTTGTCCTACTAAAAAAATACCAGTAGTTCACCCAACTTTAAAAAATGATTGGAAAATNATTATTGAGTTTGTCCTACTAAAAAAATACCAGTAGTTCACCCAACTTTAAAAAATGATTGGAAAATGTTGCCTGATTTCTTTTAAGCAGCATTTTTTACAGTGTGTAAGCTTTTCATGTTTCTTCTTCTTCTTGCATCTTCCCTTTGGCTGCTTTCCTCCGTACAGCCCACTGCAAATCTGGGCTATTACATAAGGCGATCATGAATGTGAAGTGTGTGTGTGTGTGTGGCGTACCTTGAACAGACCATGCCTGTGGCTGTGCTGGCCCAGCCACACTCCGCTGCCGGGGGTGAGCTCCATCTGAGGGGGGTCGATCACTCGCTCGTAAATCCTGCCAAAAACAAATCAGACGAGAATGTTTGGTTATGATAATGACACAGACACACAAATGCCGTTTCTCCTCTCGCCGCCTGGCATGCAGGCTTATCCGGTGCAGCTAAATACCAGAGTAAATCCAATAGAAACAAAGCGGGCCTGGCTCTCTGCGGGGAGGAAAGGCTGCTCTCCTCAAGCATGACAGCCAGCCTCATCAGACACACGGCTGCTATCAGGATGAGGGATGCAGGCTAGCTTAGCTTAGCTTAGCCGCCTGGACACAAACAGACTGCCATTATTAGTGTCATTTAGCAGCATTTTCTGAGTGCTGAGGTGGTTTAATGATGCCGAGCAGGATGTCAGAGAATAATTCATTGGGTTTTTCTCCTCTTTCTCAGAGTACCAGCACCGATAAACAGAGCAGAAAGCATTTTATCATCATTATTTCAGCTTTCATTAGAGCAGCTGTATATAATTTGATCTCTGCGACAAAAGGAAACCACAACAATATTATCTGATGTAGACATAACTAGCAGTACATTTTCACGGTTTTGTGGTAATCAGAGTAGAAAGTCCAGTGGAGGAGAAATAAATCAGCATGCTCCTGATTTGGGTGAATGTTGTCTCCAAAGCAGTGAACAAGACAGAAAGTGAGATTTGACAGTATGAAAGGTCAGCAGCCATGAAATTACTGAGTCACTGCGTGTTGATGCATGATCCGACCAGCCAACACGTACGGGATGTCACCGCTTTTTATGCTGTATCCTTCCACAAAAGACTCAGAACCTAAAGCTCTTTGCAGCCCTGAAACACTTTACAGCCTCCATACTCAAAGTCCGGCCCCAGGGCCACGTCCGGCCCTCCGTCACAATAACGGTGCCTGCAACGCCGCATTACTTCAGATGCCGCAGCAATCCACATGTCAGTCTCACGGTGCGTTCTGCCCTCATGAACCAGACCCTCAGATTAACTCCTTCACTTTGGGCAGCAACTCCATCTGGTAAATATCACACATTCTTGGAATTAAGTTTGAATAAATGAGCTCAAATGACTAAAATACACTAAAATAAAGGCAACAATCATGTATGATCTCTGCACTCTGCAATGTTCTTCCTCTGAGAGAACAGAAAGATAACTATCGTACATACTCGACTATAAGCCGATCTCGTGTATAAGCCTGCTTTTTACCTACAAATTTAGATTTTTAAAGAAACACGAGTATAAGCCGACGCCCTGATGTTGTTCCATCAGTTTATCAAATTACCTGTTTTCTGGGTATTGTCAATAGGTGCGTTTCCATCCAACTATTTTTATGTGAATAATGAATATACGCATCAGAAAGCCTGGATGGAAACACCGTTAATTCGCATTATCTCCAAAATGCGCATTAAAAATTTATGCGCTTAGCAGAGGTGGATCAACTGATTATCCGCATAAGACGAAATGCGAATAAAGTGGATGGAAACATTCGCATTAAGATGAGGACGCGACGTGCGCTGCTGGGTGAGCATGCACACGCACACGCCTCAGAAGAGCAGGTAGTCGTTAGCAAGCGCCTGCAGAACGATGGATCCGTTATTCGTTATATCGGAAAAATGTATAAATTTGTCACAAATAACTTGACACGCCGCGTAAACGATTGTTTTACCCACACTACAAGTTTCACCACCACACGGTACTCAGTACACTTAACGAGTTTATAGAGCGCCAACGTTAGCGCTATCGTCTGCATCGCTAGCTTGTTGGCTGCATTAATAAGGCGTGTATAACTGCTTATGAGCTGTAATAAGTATTCTTCCACACCAAGGTTTCATTTAAACTCTGCATGCTGTGTTTTGCTGTGGACATTAGTTTATGTAGGATGAAATCACCTCTGAGATCATTCATAATGTAGCTGATGGAAACGTGCATCAATTCACATTTCCTTTAATCGAATAACCAGAAATGCGAATAAGTTGGATGGAAACGCAGCAATAGTATTCCTGAGTTTCTGAAAATAATCCACGTACTGGTAAACATGATATTTATTCCAGCAGCTGATTACCATAACTGACCAATCACAGCAGAGCTTACTGGCCACTGCAAAATGTGCTGCTAAGAAGTTTAGTCAGGAAATATCTCATTCTAAGGTCTGATTTAAACTATTTTCCATGGTAGTGGTAATGGTAGTATTTCTATTCCTGGAAATTTTCTTCTCTGGGATCTGATCTGAATTTCTCGTGTATAAGCCGACACCGATAAGCTTTGTAAGTCTGGTAATAAAAACTCGGCTTATACTGGAGTATATACGGTAAATTTGTGACTTAAATAAAGGAGATACAAGACTTGAGCTTCTGCTGAATGAGTTAGCTGTTCTGCTAAAGTTACAGCAACATTCAGCAGGGAGAGAGGCAACAGGTCTGAGTTTAAGACTGTTTCCTAAAAAAATTTAAAACAAAGAGGGAAGCTGAAGCGAGAGAATCCAGAGCTGTTTGGGCTTCTCAGTGATTATTCTGGCTGATCTAAATAACTGCTTGAGTCACAAAAAAATGCTTATAATCCAGAAAACATGCTAAGCATTCTGTCACTCCATGAATAATGCTTTTAAATTGATTTTAATGGCTGCTGTTCCTGTGTGTGTGTCTATGTGTGCAAACACACGTGCACAGGCATGCTGATGTGCGTGCTCTGTAATTGTACGCCTCAATATTGTTTATGGTGTAGATTTGTGATTTCCCCCCCGCTGGGCGAGCTGCCACTGCAGAGGAAAATGCAGAGGTCATGTGATTACTGTTTTTTTTTCTCTCCTCTGAACCGTTCTGTCTTTCCTTCCTTCACCTTCCTCTCCTGTCAGCAGCTCAGCAGTGGGAGTTTCACAGGGAAACGCTTGGGAGCAGCGATGCCAATTACAATAGTTGTGTGCTAGCGGGCATATTTACATGGTCTGACGCTGCAGGCTGCAGCCGTCAACCGCTAATTATCCATACATACAGCTCTCAACATACGACTAATGCTGCTATTCTAAAGCCAAATCACAAGATTAATGAAGAGTAGCTACCATGCAGAGTACAGAGGAGAATATGATGAACCATAACGAATGAATCGTAACAGTGAAAATTACTTTAAAGGACCATACCACCCATTTTGCATATTTGAGCCTAATATATTCAGTTTTCATACATGTCACGTTACTGACAATCATTTCTCAAAGGATAAAACCGTATTTCAGCTTTCCTGATATTTTGCTAAATCTCTTAATCTTTCAAAATCAAATATTCAAGTGATACACCCACCTTAAAAATCCATGTTTCTCCTGCTAATAGTTACACAGCCTTATGAAGTCACGGTCCTTTAAATTTTTCCATAAACGCAGGTCTTCTTTTGGGACTATATTCCCCGGTGGAGGCATACATTCACTCCACGCTTTTTATTGAGCTTAAACACTAAAATTACATAACTTCTAAAAAAACCTGAATACACGTCTTGTTGGTGATGATGGATTACCTATCCCAAGAACGTTTACAGTATCAACAAGTTGATTTTAATAGCAGAATGAACTGAAACCAATGGAGGTCTGGAAGGTAGGAAAAACATTAATTCACAATGCGTCACACAAGAAACTGCTTCACAGAACTCACGCTAATAGTGTTACTTATGTTACTATAGTAGTGTAAATAGCTTTTACGCTATAGCGTAAAAGATTGATTTTTTCATTTTATGAATCGATATCAGAATCATTTAAATTTGAATTGTAATTAATCGAAAAATCAATTCCTCTCCCCCCATCCCACCCCACGAACAATCATGTTATCAAATTTGGAGTGTTAGAGGTATCCATAATTTCTCTATGCTAACACTGTGTTAGCTAATCTTGGTGCACAGGTAGCTGTAGTCCACTTCTGTTAGCTGCGTGGTATGTTAGCATAACCTCATCAGCTAGCCAGCCAAGAATGGGAATTAATCATATTGTAACCCCCCCACCCAATAAATTAGTCTGCATGTGCCCCCATGGTTGGTTGGCCAAGTCCCTTAATATCTACTATGAATTTGAAAAAGGATGTTAATAAAAGTGTGTTGAACATTGATTGGACAGCAGGGAATACATGATACAGTGGAGCAAGATGGAGCAGACGCATCCCTTCATCCATAACCAGAAAAATAGGCCACTGCTCTACTTTTACTCTGCTCCTCTTAACCTTTGTGTGCATGTGTGTGAGAGAGAGAGACCCACATATCGATAGAGAAGGAAGAGTGAGGCAGGTGTGCAGCAGCTTGGCCATCATTCTTCTGAATGAAGAGTCTGACGGAAGGAGAAAACGCTGAGATGTTGGACCTGCTGCATTAGACAAAGATGTGGACGCTCTGCAGGACGGAGACTAAAAACCCACATCTTATTACATAATACGTATTGTGTTGACAGTCCTCTTCAACAAACTGCCAGACTCCCTGCCCTCCCTCCCTCGTTTTCCAGTGATTAATCATCTGAATGAATCGTCTAACCCCATAAACAGCGTTTCATCTTGTGCAGTCAGATTTCAGCGGCTGCCTGGCTATTTCCCAAGTACGTCTTCAAGCTACTGATAAGAGCAAATAAATAAAAATGAAATGAAACCACAAACACCATCAAAAGCTGCGCCTGTCTAATTTAAGGATTACATGTCAGAAAACTCCACATCTAATGCCTTTTCATCTCCGGCAGCAAGACACAATATTTAGGGTTTTGGTAGCTACCGTGACTCCCCTTCAAGAGAACAATACCAATCACAGCTTTTATTATTTGCTCTGCCAATATCTGTCTGCCACTCTGAACCCCAGACCACTCCAATTTTCCACTAGCTGAGCTCGAGACATCCGCGGTCATGTTTGTGTCTTTCCTTTAGCAGACAGATGAAGTCGGAGACGAGGAGTCGAACGCCCTTTGAGTCACTTGCTTCAATGTGGGACAAAATTTTCAGAGCAATCCATTTATCCTCTGTCAAAAGCACAAGCCGGGTGTCATGTCAGGCAGGCAGGTGGAGGATTAGTTAGTGTGGTCGTACAGGCAGGAGGCTTTATACTTTATACCAGAAAAATACAAACACATGCGCATTATAATGCAAGCTAATACAATAATCCTGTCATAATACTCATTTAGTATTAATCACAGATACTAACAGGTGAGCCCTCCGAGACTCTGAGATTCAGAGTCTCGGAGGGCTCACCTGTTAGCACGTATGCTCAAATGCAGCAGCACGATCATTTTTAATTTCTCAGTAAAAGCCCGCTGGCAGACGTTAATTTTATTTCGTGTAGCTCTGTGTTGGATTAATTAACTAACTTCTATAAAACGGGTTCGCGTTGATGGATTAATTATCTGAAGCACATGTCAAGTCTCTACAAGCTGATTTTTTTTTTACAGCGTGCTGGAATGAACTGAAACCAATGGCAGTCTGAAAGGTAGGAAAAACAATCGTAAAATTTACTGCTCCAGTTAGTAGTTGGTTGGCAAGGTGAGGAAAGGATTTATAATAAGAGACAGGTGTGTTTGACGTGCCTGTTCTCTCCTGTCGGATGGTAGGAGAAAGTATTCAGCAGTTAAAAAAAACAAACAAACAAACAAACAAACCCATTATTGTCATTCATTTACTCACTCGTTTGGCTGGTATATGCTACACAACAAAGTGTATGTGGGTTGTATTTATTTGACTTAAACGTGAAAAAAATCACCGGTGTGTTCCTTTAACAGCAGGATTGTACCTGTCTAAACACTTTTAATATCTCTATCACTCCTTATCATTGATTTAAATTTTAAACTCAAACCACTCGTAATAAAACACACACACAGCAAACTAAACCAATATAAAAGCTACACACATATTAGCTTATGGCTACACTAGCTTAAACAGCCAAACAATATACCACTGCACAGAGAAACAGTGAAAAAAGTTTACCTAACATGTTAAAAAAAAAAAAAAAAAAAAGCAAGAAAAAAACACCAACACTTACTTCTGATTGTGTCCTGAAATCCAGCGAACAGAATAAACTCATAAAACTGCTGAATTTAAGGCTAATTAACCGCTAACATCAGCAATGCTAAAATTTGTAGCCAAACAGCTACACTGGCAAAAACCACCTGTAGCTAATAAAAGCTAACGCAGGTTAGAAAATACAGGAAATCGATTGGTTATTTCAAAATAAAAGCGTGGAAGAGGAAATAGTTTTTTTTTTTTTTGTACTTTGTAAGTTTGCTGTTGAGAAGTCATACTTTTAATAGCATGCTAGTTACAGCAACTTTAATACAGTTTAAAAGCTCTGTCCTATTTCAGGCTGTTGATTTACTAATGACTCAAGAGTTTCCTGCAGTAAAAAAATGATTCATTCATCACAGAATTACAGCTACACTCAAACATTAATCTTTAAATACATCACACATACATCATCATACATACAGCTCATGCCCTGTTTAATTATAACTAACTGGAGATTCCAGCTATTGTTACAATGCTATAAAAGTGAAGTTCATTATGGAGGCTTGCTTTGCCTCCATCCAACAGCAATCGCTGTGTTACCTGCAGGAAAAACAATCAGGTGATCAGGAGATCAGACTGGAGGGAAAACAGGAAACTACTGTCTCTACCAATATAAAAGCAAACCTGCAGCTTCATCTGTACAACACAGAAAACCATTCTGAGCACGCTGCTTTGAAACATCACAAATCAGCTGAAATCCAGATGTGGTTAATATATTTTTATTAACACTGCCAAAGAGGTTATGTGATCACTGGCATTTGTTTCTTTGGAGCAGATATCTCGAAAAGTTATGGATGTATTTGGATAAAATTTGGGTGACAGATAGATAATGTCAAAGAAGAGATTAAATTATGGGGATGATCCAGATCAAATTCTGGATCCACTCAGAAGTTTTTTTTTAATCCTATAAAACACAATGATAATGGACTAAATTTAATGAAATTTAGCATGGTGGCTTATTTTGGCGATCAAATCATAATTGATCACACAGGATCCAGAAGAAGCATTTATTTGTCTTTTTTAATATGTTTATTATCAGGATTTTGACAATAAAAGCTTGATTTACGGTATGAAATGTGGAAACTTGTCAAAAATGTTTGAAATAATTACGGCTCATGTTTGGGTGCTAACTGCTGAGAGCGTTGTAGCGGTGGTGGAGGGGAGCGGGGAGGTTTTTTATTGGGGATTTTGTTAGCCTTGGCAGAGGTATATGCTGTCAGAGAGCCTTCTTGCTACATTTCTGTGCTTGTCTGACCTTTTCTAACTTCTGTCATTCACCTTTACATACTCCTTTTTTTACTTCGTAAGTCTGATTTTGAAAAGTACTACACAAAAAGCAGGTTTACTTCTTTGATTTTTCTGAGCTGAGAGTGTGTACCGCTCAAATGACATGCTGCAGAGTTACCGGCAGCGTGTCGGTGATGGATTGTGTCGCATGAGTGGGAAAAACTTTACTCTGCTCTTTTCTTCCTCTCTCATCTTTTCGTGACGAGCATGGAAGCGGCGCAGTGCATGCTGGCTGCTGTCATCTCAACTCCACAGCTTCCACTTCCAAAAGGGCATCTGTCAATCTCTCCCAGGCTTCTTAAATGCTGCGACGGATTCAAAGTGCTCCAGTGCCACTCAAACTGGAGCTCTGCCACCCACAGTGGTAGAAATAGGCGGCCATTATGCTGCGAGACTGCAGAGTTAATACGCCCATTAAATGCTAAATCCAGCTTGAAACCAAGAAATCCACAATGGATGAATTATAGGGGAGATGTGTTTGTTTTTTTAAAATATTTTTCAACAACACGTTCAACACGCAGAGATGTGTGGTTAAAAATTGGCAAATACGCAATGTGGAAGTAAACACTGAAATTCTTTACTTTAAAGTATTTGTAGATAATACAATTGGGGGGAAAAAAAACACAAGAGAAAGTCTTGCAAACAAAATGCGAATTTTGATTCAGTAGTCATGTTTGCATGTGCACTATACTCCAAATATTTGTTTGTACTCCAATTAAGACAATAATAGACATAATACATATGCACGTATGGAATTAACAGGATTCCACACAGAATATATGAGATTTGTTGCATAATTGGAGTATGAGGAAAGTCTACCAGGTGAGAAAATATGTGAAGTGCTGAATTACTGCAATTATACCATTTATATATCATTATATACCATTATATACCATTTACATGCCTGAATAAAACGATTTACTACTGCATAATCTCAGTCCTAATTTCATTAATTATGGTGTTCACATGATGTATGAAAAAATTGATTTATCTATCTATAATGGCAGAAATCTCTAGAACCTGGTGCTGTATGAAGTTGAAATTCAGCAGGTTTATTGCTCAGGACCCAAGGACGTGCAGTGTCACGTGTGAAGTTGTTTGGATGAGTGGTTCTCAATTTGAGCTGTGCTGGTAAAAAGTAGTCCGCACGGCTTAAAAAAATCTATTGAACAGAGACTAGAAGGTCAGTTTCTACAGACGAGTCTAGTGAGCTACAGCAGATCATCTTCCGACTTTTATGTTGAATTTAAGAAGGAGTTTAAGTTTGAAAAGTGTTTAAAAATAGGAGGCAGAGGCGAACGATCTTTGACTTTAGACTTAACAATTCTAGAATTCCAAAGGTTACTGGAAGATATATGGAGTTAGAAAGGAAAAATAGAATATGTACATTATGTAACGAATTATGTATAATGTACATAATGTACATAATATGTACATTATGTACATATTATGTACATATAATGTATATGTATTATGTACATATAATGTATTATGTACATTATGTATAATGTACATAATATGTACATTATGTACATATTATGTACATTATACAAATCTCCGTGTTGGAGATGAATGTTATGTACTGTTTGAATGCACAAATATGGAAATAATGCAATCTAGAGAAAAGTATTTACCTAAGTATTATGTTAAGTGTCCATCTATGTTTAAGTTAGTTTTGTTATTGAAGTCAGAATCCAAAAATAATCTGTAAACTTGGTGCCTTTTTGAAAAATGTATTAATTTTGTTTGTGATTTAGGTTGTTTTTCTTTTTTCAGCCGTTCTGCCTCCTTCATATGTATTATTATATGTACTGTTTGTATTCCATACCATTTATATGGTCACGAGTTTAATAAAATGAAATGAAATGAAATGAAAAGGATACGCTCCGCTCCAGCGTCACGGTCTCAACCCGACCCCGTACAGCAAACAAAGCTAGCTTAGAGGACGTGCAGAACTAAATTATGGCAGGCTGCGGCACACACCATAAAGCCCGACCCGTTCAGAACATGCATGTTTTAAACGGCACTGCACTAGTCACCTTAATACAAGTGTAATAAAAGTTTTAAAGAATGTTACAGTAAATGTACTGAGTGTAAAACGTTGTTATCTCATCTGAAAGCACTTTACTGCTTTCAGATGGAAGGAAATGAAAAACAGAATGAGAAACAGACTGAAGGAAAGAAACGAAAAAAAGTGTAGCATGACAAAGATAAATGGAAAGAGACAAAAGCAAAAGCAAAGGTCAGGAAGAGTAGATAGTAGCTGTATAAGTCGATAACTTTAAAAATTGAAGCCAGAAATGGGTTAGTTAGGGAAAAAGGGAAGATAAAAAGAATGTGGTAAGGATGAAAGAAAGAAAGAAAGAAAGAAAGAAAGAAAGAAAGAAAGAAAAAGAAAAATATGAGTTCGCAAAATAACAACCTGCTGTCAAACAAAAGTAGTGCAGTGAAAAGTAGAAAATCTCCCTGGAAATACTAAAGTATCAGTACCTCAAATTAGTACTCAGGTGAAGACCGAATACTTAAAAGCAGCAAAAGTAAAACTAACCGATGAGAAGTGGAGCGTTCACCTGAAAACCAGCAGGAAAGTAGAGTGTTTCTTAACACGACAGCAAATGTATCATGTTTAATGGATAAAATGACCCAAATTCCTTTAGCCTGGCTGCAGGGGATACGTTCGCTACGTTCGCTTTTCCCATGTAGATGAAGACAGACGCTAATCTGGCTTTGTCACCCAATTCCCAAAGGAAGTGTACGGGCTCTTCCTCTCTGTTGCAGGTTTCTGTAATTACTTCACCTCCACATTGACCTTATCTGTTGATAGAAGCTGCTGTCCTTTTCTGATAAGACGCCAAGACTGTAGCTGCAGATATATTCAGGAAAAAAAAAAAGGCAAGATGGAGAGGCTGGTTAGGTGTCTTGTATGTGTGTGTGTGTTTGTGTGTGTGTGTGTGTCCCCTGGGTCTCCTTGCCACAGGGAGCTCCTCCTCCTCCTCCTCCTCCTCCTCCTCCTCCTCCTCCTCCTCTTCCTCAGCACCACAGGCCCTGCGTTTATCCTCAGGAGGTGCTTGGACTCTGCTGCTGACACTTCATCACCGCAAACCCCGAGACAAAAGCACGGTGAGGAGGAAGAGGAGGAGGAGGAGGAGGAGGAGGAGGAGGACTCGTGCTACCTTCCACAAAACTCGGAGCTCAAATTTTCCAACTTCCTGCTTGAAAAAATGCGGAACGACACTAATGCTGCATTCACATTGATGGTAGAAAAACTGCCCTACTGCCGATGGCAGCGGAATGCAGCGCCAGACGGCAGGCAACAATGGTAGACGTGGAACCGTTGCCATGGTAATTAGCGGGATGCAATACGAATCAATACTGGAGGATACAGTAGCATTTTATAATTTTGCGCCATGTTTTATAAAACAGGAAAGCTCTGGCAGTTTTAGACGCTCGTTTAAAGAAGTGACAGAAAAGACAGACACGCACACGCATGTAGGTTCATCCCGTTTTACAGGAGCCAAACTGATAAATTCAGGAACTGAGGATGATGAAGAGATTCAGAAGATATTTCAGGCTGTCGTCATGTCAGCCGTCCATCTTTGACCCAAGAATATCAACATCATAATGGTTTGTCTTTGCAGCTGCAGTAAGCAGAAAAAGTTGAACAATTTTTGAAAAATCTGGCCGTGCTCGGAGTTTTCTGTCGTTCTCTCACTGAAAAGAAGGAACATCCAGTTTTCCTACCGCTCACCATCAACATGTGAATGCAGCATTAAAGTTGAGCTCCAAGTTGGAAACTCATAGCAAAATCCATCTATTCCGACTTCTATGAGTATGATGTCACTCAACATGACAGCTTTTTCAATGTCAATAATCAGCTAACAGCAGAATAAAGTATTATTTATTATATGACACTGAAATAAAAAGGTCAAGATATATTGCCATGGTAACTATTTATAGTGTATAATAACTGTTTGCTATTGATACCTAAGTGTAAATAATTTCAGAATATTACTTCTCTGNTATAGTGTATAATAACTGTTTGCTATTGATACCTAAGTGTAAATAATTTCAGAATATTACTTCTCTGCATAAATGTTTAATACTGTGATTAATATTAAAACAACACAACCAAACATGTAATCTAACTTTACTTTAGTTAGCATTAATTACTAAGTTTATTTAATCTGACAGTATTTACTGATTTATTGGCGTTCAGGGTCATGTATATAAACGGCCAATTGATTTTCGTGATGGAATGGGGAAATGGAAAACAGATAAGTCCTTTTCCATTTTTCATTTTGGGAATAGGAAAACAGAAAACTAGTCATTTTTCGATTTTTCTTTTTATGTTCATAAATGATAAATTAGCTTCATGCTTGAAAACTTAGCATTAGCGACTTCTAGCTCAAGTTTCCATCAGAGCTTCGCGTTCCATGTCTTTATTCAGAAAATCATCTCCTAACGCTCACAGTTTTATCCTTTAGGAAACGTAAGATGTATGAAAATTAAATATATTAGGCTCAGACATGCAAAATGGATGGTATGGTCCTTTAATAATAATAATGTTTCTGACCAAAACATTTATGACATTTTAAATCATTTTTAAACCTTCAATTTTACAGACAAATGCTTTAAGACTTCAGATGATGGAAAACAAGCGACTGCAGGACAGAAATATAATAAATAAATAAAAAAGGTCATTAATGTTGATGTCAGTGAATCTGAGCTGATAGCAGCAGATTCAGTCTGACGGAGAATAACGACGCTAATGGCTGCAGCCGTTACAGCACAAACGGAGAATCAGAGTCCAGGGTTAGAACGGACAAACGGAGAATCAGAGTCCAGAGTTAGAATGGACAAACGGAGAATCAGAGTCCAGAGTTAGAACGGACAAACGGAGAATAAGATTCCAGGCTTAGAACGTACAAACAGAGAATCAGAGTCCAGGGTAAGAACGGACAAACAGAGAATCAGAGTCCAGAGTTAGAACGGACAAACGGAGAATCAGATTCCAGGGTTAGAACGTACAAACAGAATCAGAGTCCAGAGTTAGAACGGACAAACGGAGAATCAGAGTCCAGGGTAAGAACGTACAAACAGAGAATCAGAGTCCAGGGTAAGAACGGACAAACGGAGAATCAGAGTCCAGAGTTAGAACGGACAAACGGAGAATCAGAGTCCAGAGTTAGAACGGACAAATGGAGAATCAGATTCCAGGGTTAGAACGTACAAACAGAGAATCAGAGTCCAGGGTAAGAACGGACAAACGGAGAATCAGAGTCCAGAGTTAGAACGGACAAACGGAGAATCAGATTCCAGGGTTAGAACGTACAAACAGAGAATCAGAGTCCAGGGTAAGAACGGACAAACGGAGAATCAGAGTCCAGAGTTAGAACGGACAAACGGAGAATCAGATTCCAGGGTTAGAACGTACAAACAGAGAATCAGAGTCCAGGGTAAGAACGGACAAACGGAGAATCAGAGTCCAGAGTTAGAACGGACAAACGGAGAATCAGATTCCAGGGTTAGAACGTACAAACAGAGAATCAGAGTCCAGGGTAAGAACGGACAAACGGAGAATCAGAGTCCAGAGTTAGAACGGACAAACGGAGAATCAGAGTCCAGGGTTAGAACGGACAAACGGAGAATCAGATTCCAGGGTTAGAACGTACAAACAGAGAATCAGAGTCCAGGGTAAGAATGGACAAACGGAGAATCAGAGTCCAGAGTTAGAACGGACAAACGGAGAATCAGAGTCCAGGGTTAGAACATACAAACAGAGAATCAGAGTCCAGGGTAAGAACGGACAAACGGAGAATCAGAGTCCAGAGTTAGAACGGACAAACGGAGAATCAGAGTCCAGAGTTAGAACGGACAAACGGAGAATCAGATTCCAGGGTTAGAACGTACAAACAGAGAATCAGAGTCCAGGGTAAGAATGGACAAACGGAGAATCAGAGTCCAGGGTAAGAACGGACAAACAGAGAATCAGAGTCCAGAGTTAGAATGGACAAACGGAGAATCAGAGTCCAGAGTTAGAACGGACAAACGGAGAATCAGATTCCAGGGTTAGAACGTACAAACAGAGAATCAGAGTCCAGGGTAAGAACGGACAAACAGAGAATCAGAGTCCAGAGTTAGAATGGACAAACGGAGAATCAGAGTCCAGGGTTAGAAAGGACAAACGGAGAATCAGAGTCCAGGGTTAGAACGTACAAACAGAGAATCAGAGTCCAGGGTAAGAACAGACAAACGGAGAATCAGAGTCCAGGGTAAGAACGGACAAACGGAGAATCCAAAGCATCACAAAACACAGTTTAGAAGCACGTTAATGGCATTTAAAGTTTTCCTGCACGGGCGGAAAGGATAACTGCTAGTGTGTATGTGTGTATGTTTGTGTGTGTGTATGTGTGTGTCTGTGTGTGCATGTTTACATGTGCATATGTGTGTATATGTGTGTATGTGTGTGTGCATATGTGTGTATGTGTGTGTGTGTGTGTGGTGTCTGTGTATGTGTGTATGTGTGTGTATGCATGTGTGTGTGTGTATGTGTGCGTGCATGTATGTGTGTGTGTGTGTGTGTATGTGTGCATGTATGCATGTGTCTGTGTATATGTGTGTGTGTATACGCGTGTGTGTGTGTGTGTGTGTGTATGTGGATCTGCAGCTGCGCATTGATCTGATGTGGATATTTGGCAGCAGGAAGCTCATTGATTGGAGACTAAAGGCCATGCAGCGTTTCCTGTGTGTTCTCGCCATGCAGCCGCAGCAACAAACCAGCTGCTACAACAAAAGCGCCGTCGGTCGGAGATAAAGAGGCGGGAGCTGCTGAGGATGTCAAGGTGATATGCAGCGCCGCGCGGCGTTATTAACCTGACTCCAGCTCGTTAGCATTCTCTGCAGAGCGGCGCTTTATGCTGGGCGTCCATGATCAGGTAATGAAGTAATGAACGCTCGCCGCTCGCAGCGCTGGAACTGCCCTTCACGGGAAATTAAAACGTTACACCTGAGCTGCTCATTTGCAGTAACATTTCTAGTTTTTCATGCTCAGATGAACTGTAACTTACCGTAAATTCTCTATTAAAAGCCGGTATTCAAATAATAGCCGGTTCCCAATAACAGCTGGGAGATAAGTCTGCAGGATGAAATAGTGGCCGGTCCCTAATAAAGGCCAGGTTGGTTTATGTCTGTTACTGGTCCAGACAAATAATATTAGTGTATTCTGCTGCTGCTAACACTAACTACAGAGCCTGGGAGGCTAACGGAGGAGGGGAAAAATGACTTACTAAATCGTTTGAACGACTTTTTTTTCTCTCTCTCTGTCTCCTTGAGCCAGCCTGGGCTCCATAATCAGATGACAGTATCTACGTTTTAAGTACCAAACCGCTTTAAAAACCTCCAGCCGTTGTCCTTTCAGCCAGAAGGAACGAGCGGACTCAGCGTGAAACAAAGCCATTAACGTGGAGCTCCTTCCCGGCGAGGAGCGAGTGACGCTCCGCTGTCACACACCAACCAGGAATTGTGGATAAAATGGATGAAAACGAACCTTTCTAAAAGCTAGAGGAATGATCACACTGTGAAATGTTTCTCCATAGCGGCGGTGTTTTNTTTTTTTTTTTTTTGTTTTTGTTTTTCTTAAATGTAGTTACAGTGCTTCTATCAGCGGTGGGACACAAACTGCTAGCCGACTACAAGGCTCATTTCAGTTTGAATCTCACCACGCCTACCATAATAACTGTTGCAGGGAGCGCTGACTCCACGGATTTTACCGCGGTCATCATTTGCAGGGTTTTTAATGGAAAACTGAAGGACACAAACTATGAAACAGCAAAGGGAAAGTTTGACGAGAAGCACGTAGTTCTACATCCTTAATTAGAAATAAAGGCCCATCTCCAATAAAAGCCGGTATCTTATAAAGGCCGGGTTCTNTCCTTAATTAGAAATAAAGGCCCATCTCCAATAAAAGCCGGTATCTTATAAAGGCCGGGTTCTCTCCACGGCTGAGGTAAATAAAGGCCCCGGCCACTATTAGAGCATTTATGGTAAATAAAATCTTATAAACCATATCATATATATTAATTAAAAATTAGATTTTGTGGACAATAAAAATTACCTTAAGAGAAAAACAAAAAAGGAGGAGAGGAGCTGCCACAGACAAGAAAAAGGAAAGAAGAAACACATTAAAGGACCATACCGGTGATTTTGTGTGTTTAAGCCAATAAAAACTATCTGCATACATGTTACATTACTGCCAACCATTTTCCAAAACATAAAACCTTACTTTTCCTGTTATTTTGCCAAATCCCTTAAAATTTTAAAATAAAAGGTTCTAGTGATACATCCACCTTAAAATTCATTATTTCACCTGTTAATACTTAATTGCAGATGAGATGGTTGTTTTATTTTATTTTATTTTTTTTGTAAAAGCCGTCATCTCTTGCGACTACATTTCCTGGCAGATGTGCATTTTCTCTGTGTTACACCAATTTAAAAAAGTTGCTTCGACAAAACATTGAACAGACGTCGAGTTCACCATGACGGATTATTTACCTCAAACACATTTCAAGTCTCTACTAGCTAATTTTTATGCCGTACTGGAATGAACTGAAACAATGGCAGTCGGGAGGGTAGGAAAAACAATTCTAATATTTACCGCTCCATTAGTATGTTTTGGGAAATGTTTGTTGGTAATGTAATGTGTATGTTGGTCTCAAACGTGCAAAACCACCGGTATGGTCCTTTAAGGTCCAATTTTTACTTTCCATGCGAGGACGGCAGGGTCCGCTAGGGACTACCTCCAATTTTTTGTGACCACACAGACTTGTACGCATGGTCACTAAGCTATACTATGCAACACTATGCTGCGCTACGCTATGCTATGCTACATTATGCTATGCTATGCTGCCGTGCATGTGTGGAACACGTCCTCCAAGTCAAGTCAAGTTTATTTGTACCTAATATCACATATGATGTCTCAAAGGGCTTCACAGACCCACACATTAAAGGACCATACCACCCATTTTGCATGTTTGAGCCTAATAAATTAAACTTTCATACATGTTACGTTACTGACAATCATTTCCCAAAGGATAAAACCATATTTCAGCTTTCCTGATATTTTGCAAAATCTCTTGTATGTATGAAAATTAACTATATTAGGCTCAAACATGCAAAATGGGTGGTATGGTCCTTTAATGGTTCCTGACCATCCCAAGCTCTCTAAGAAGACAGAAATAACTCCCTAAAAAAAATCTATTATATCAGGAAAACATGGAAGNCCAAGCTCTCTAAGAAGACAGAAATAACTCCCTAAAAAAAATCTATTATATCAGGAAAACATGGAAGATACCTCCAAACACACACCAGAATGTAGAAGAAGCAGAATCATGTCCACATCTGTTTGGAAATATAAATTGGTTTTTGACAGAGAGGATAATGAAATGACATTTAGCTTCATTGCTAGTCTGTCACGAAGCCAGCGCTGGGTTCTCCTGTAACGGCCTCGTTCCCATCCTAATGATTGTTTTGACCTGATGAGCCGCTTAGCGGGTGAGGCAGAAAGAATCCACCTTCCAGCTCGCTGGCTTCTTTAACGAGCAAAGCAGAATGTCCTTTAATGGCCGTCGGACACAAAGGCAGCACGAGTCGTTATGTGATCTGTAGGTGGAGAGTTTCTAACGTCTTGCCTCCATTATTACCAGATGGATTTAATACCTGAAATGAAGTGTACATTGAGAAACCAGATGAATGTGGCTGGTTTGTTATCATGAGCTCTGCAGCTCGTCACGGCACTCCTCATGCTGATTTTCATGACATAGGAGCTAAAGAATAGCAAAAGAAAAGGATGTAATGCGTTTCACATGAGCGTCAGACAACCTGACGTTCCCTGATGAGCACGCAGCAGACAGCCCAGCATGACGTCCAATCAGAGATGAGTACAATAAAATAAATAATAAGAAGCTCGTGTCAAAAGAAAGGCATAAAATTCCTCATCATGAAAGCAGGAGATGGATGTTCTTTGGAAAAAACATTAGAAAAGTCATTTTAATTTCCTGGTTTTAAACAAACCTAAACTGTATTTTAGTCGTCATGAACTGCATGTTTTCCTCACCTGAAACACGCCTGGATGCTGAAACACGTGACAGTGAACAGGTCTGTCAATATCAACATTTTGTCATGAAGAATATCATGTGGGTGCCATTGTTACATTCAATGTTAATGCTAAATAGCTGTGTACATAAACATACACGAAAAAACATAACTATTAAGCCTGGTTTATGCTTAAAGGACCATACCACCCATTTTACATGTTTGAGCCTAATATATTCAGTTTTCATACATGTCACGTTACTGACAATCATTTCCAAAGGATGAAACCGTATTTCAGCTTTCCTGATATTTTGCTAAATCTCTTAATCTTTCAAAATCAAATATTCAAGTGATACACCCACCTTAAAAATCCATGTTTCTCCTGCTAATAGTTACACAGCCTTATGAAGTCACGGTCCTTTAAATTTTTCCATAAACGCAGGTCTTCTTTTGGGACTATATTCCCCGGTGGAGGCATACATTCACTCCACGCTTTTTATTGAGCTTAAACACTAAAATTACATAACTTCTAAAAAAACCTGAATACACGTCTTGTTGGTGATGATGGATTACCTATCCCAAGAACGTTTACAGTATCAACAAGTTGATTTTAATAGCAGAATGAACTGAAACCAATGGAGGTCTGGAAGGTAGGAAAAACATTTTTAATTCACCGTTCCAGTAGTATGCTTTGGAAATGATTGTCAGTAACGTTACGTGTATAAAAACTGAATATATTAGGCTCGAACATGCAAAATGGCTGGTATGGTCCTTTAATGTGGACTCAGACGCTCTGAAATGGACCGTCTGTGTGTCCCGACATTCATCCTTCTCATGACGACGTTTGCACTTCAACCCCAGGAATTCCACTACTGCTGTAAGCCCCCCCCCCNCCCCCCCCATGAAATGTATGTCTTGTATGATGGGTTTTTAGGGGTTTTTTGTTTTGTTTTAGTCTGACATGCTTAACATGCTGTCTCATTGTCTTTGAATTGTCCTGTAAATCACTTTATCTGTTCCTAAAGGCTGCTACAGAAATAAAATTTTTCTTTACTTTTATTAGTTTGTCCAATCATTAATTAATTCTGCGGTGCATGACGTCACCAGCAAACCCGCATCACATTTACACGTGCCCACGTCACATCCACGTTAAGCATAAACCAGGCCTCAGGTGAAAAGGTCGAACCTGGAATGTCGTCTTTGCACAGTGAATTCAGAAATTATAAAGCATTTCTAGTTTGTGCACATTTCATATTTTATGAGACTACAAGCAATGGCCATCGCTGCTGTAATGAAAACTTAATTAGGATATGTTGGATATGCCAATCAATGCTAGCCTCATGGGATGGAGGGAGAGGAGGGCGACACCATCTGAAAGGGGTGTTTCAGCAGGACCTGGCCTAACGACACCAGTAACAAACCTCTTTCTGCCACCAAATACTTCATTTAGCCCATAACTACATGTTCGACATCGATGCTTCTGGCTGATTTATGGCCTAAATGAGATGAATAATGCAGGTTGTTACTAAGCACCTGATGAATTCAGGCCACGTAAAGGCCTCTTCATCACCTTGTCCTCATGCTGTTCAGGCATCTGCTGCACCGACGACGACTGAAGCAAATATCCACCGGCCTTTATCGTCCGTCATGCAGCAGGCATTTTCAAAACGGCCACTCTGATTGGTCGAAGACACTTTAAACTGGCGCTCATAACTCTCATAACACTTTGTTTAAATGGCTGATCGGCCAACTGTTTGTCATAAACAGGAAGCCTTTACTGTTTTATTGTGGTATTGTCTGAAGAGAAGAACTTCAACACCACAATTACCACTCATCTGATTTCTATCATTTTATTATCCTTTTTATATTTATGTCTGGATTCAAAAACGTTGTACGACGTAATTTGATGGAGACGCTGATATTACAGCATATTATTTATTGCCTTCTACAGTTTCCAAAGGGCAAATCTGCTCCATATGAAACCTGAACCAATTTATTTTATTTTATTTTGTTTAGAGGTTTTATGTATTTATTGCTGAACAAGAACCATATTAACTCAACTTTTTACTGGTTTACAGCATGGAGTTGGAGTTTTATTGGACGAAGGATCTGACTCTCCAGCAGATACAGTATGTTACAGGAAGCACATAGCGGCTTTGAGATTTACCTTCCGGACAGCAGATTTCATGAAATTTTCACATTTGAGATAAAAATGTTGGTCAGGCAAAAAAATCTGACTGAACTTTGTCGCTGGAGGAAATGAAAAATGCGTTAGAATCTCCAAGAATCATCCTCAGAGAACAACCAGTAACAGATTCATGAAAAATTTAAAGGACCATACCACCCATTTTGCATGTTTGAGTCTAATACAGTATATTCAGTTTTCATACATGTAACGTTACTGACAATCATTTCCCAAAGGATAAAACCGTATTTCAGNTATTCAGTTTTCATACATGTAACGTTACTGACAATCATTTCCCAAAGGATAAAACCGTATTTCAGCCAACTTGGTCTGAAGTGGACCTTGTCAAACGTTTGTTTTTTGCTGGCCAAGTTGAAATTCTGATAAATTATGACTGAGGACATCATCGTCCTGAGGGTAGAAAATATGATTTATATCGTTCTGCATCACCATAAGGACTGGTGTTAATAAAGCTCCTCTAACAAGCAACATGAGTGACATAATGAGAGAATCATTCCAGGCCAACGGAGAAAAGAAAATCTATTCTGACAAACTGGACCATTTACTGGTAGGATATTTCTATTTAACCCCTTGTACCTGAGCGGTCCCAGTACCGGGATTTTAACGATGTTTTCATGAAATACCATTCACAGACGGCATATCGGTCAACCAACTAACGCGACAGCTGACTACGTGAGTTTTACGGTCACGTGCAGTTCCAAACGAGTGGTCACATGACCCGGGGAACCAACACTCATTGAGTTAGAGGCATGCGTAATGCGGAAGTCAGCGGCGCACATTCTTCCCGGAGCGCATGTAGCTGCATGACGTTAACGCTGTGAGAGAGAANAGTCAGCGGCGCACATTCTTCCCGGAGCGCATGTAGCTGCATGACGTTAACGCTGTGAGAGAGAAATGAGTGTCGGATGGATCGGATGTTTGAAGACGGCAGAAGCCTGACTTTAGTGTTCTCAGGAAATATTCTGACCGTTCTTAGTGAATACTTGTAAATAGTTTTGTGGGTTTTTTTCTGTTTTGACGTTTTTGTGCGTTAGATAATAGTTTTACACGTGTCAGTTTCTATAAGCCTGATATGTTGATTCTTATATGTTATGTTGTGCAATAAAAAAAACTAATTTTGGAGGTAAAAGTTATATGTTGGTGAAAAGCAGTACTTCACAGACACATTACTTGTACCTGATGTAGAAACGCCGTTTGGCTCACTGGCGCCCTCTAGGCAGTCTGGTACAACTACGAGTAAAATGTATGAAAAATGTTTGTGCTTCACTTCTGTTACATCAAACTTGGTGGAGCTGCAGCTCAGAAGTTTTACAACAAATCCAGTAGCACCAACAGCTACTAAATCATTGTTATAAGAGTGATATTCATCTCTAATGTAGAATTTTGAGACAACTGAAGTAAAATTTTAATTTTTCTGTTGTATTTATTCAGCTCTCAGTCTGTTCTAGTGATAGTGATGGAAATCTAACTCTACATCTAAATTCTCCAAAGTGTCACTTATCCATGCTGTCCTTATGGTTGTGGAGTTATTACAAATTAAATATGTGCACGCCTTTTTTAGACGTAAATTCCAAAAAAAGAGCTCAGAGTAGAAGGGGTTAACTGTCAGACGGCGTTTGACAGCTGCCTTCACGCTGAAAAGGAAGAGTTAACAGTCAGCATCAGAAATGCTGCGTAACAAACAAATCTGCATCTTTAAGTCCTAACCTTGAATAATAAGGACAGAAAATTCTGAGGTGAAAGCACCTTGGTGACAAAGGAACAGCCTGACATGAACCGCAGGAAGTACAAACGTGTTCAGAAATTCAGCCGATCGGCGAACGAAGCTCGTTTGTTTCTGTGACATGAAGGTTTTCTCAAGAAGAAAAAAAAAAAAGCTCCAGCAGACAAAACACAACATAATGCGCCTTTAACAATATCACATAAAAACACAAAGGAGCTCTGCTCAAACAGCCAGAACACACACACACACACACACACTCCAGGGTGTTGTTTTGGCTGAAAACACCGAGACAAATTAACTGTCTCTTCCTGTCAGCTGAGCTTTCTTCCCTCGTGTCGACTTCTTTCCTATGGAGTCTGAACGTGTCACCGAGTTAATTCTCGTGACACGACGCGTACGCCAGGCGTTCCCGGTGTCTGACGTCACGCCACTGCAATTTTGAATGTAAAGAAATACGACAGAAACAGTATTATCGGAAAGAGAACGCGAGCGGTTGGTAAAACAAACGACGACAAATGAAAAAGGTACAAACTGGTGCTGACAGAGATGCAACAGAACGCTAGCCCAGTTAGCCACCATTAAAGGAGCAAACCGGTGATTTTCCATGTTTGAACCCAATAAATACAAACTGCAAGCACATTACGTAATAGCCAACCGTTTTCCAAAACATGCTACATTAGGCTTGTTTTTCCTACCTTCCAGGTTGTGGTTTCATTCAGAACACGATAAAAATCTATTTGTAGAGACTTGAAACACGCCTGAGACAAATAGTCCATCACAGTGAACACAACATCAATTACAGCTTTTTTTTTAAGTAGCTTTATTTAACTGATCCATCGTGGAGTTACATGTAAGACAACATATGTCAACATATGTTACATGTAAGACAACATATGTCTCCGGAAATATAATCCCAGGAGAAATTAAAACGACCGTGTCTTCAATAATCGTGTGAACATGTTAGAAGGTGAAACATTGAATTTTAAGGTCAGTGTTTCACCTGAAACACCTCAAAACCACCTGACTTTGAAACTTTAGGTGATTAACAGGAAAATTAAAATACAATTTAAAGGGCCATACCACCCATTTTGCATATTTGAGCCTAATATATTCAGTTTTCATACATGTTACGTTACTGTCAATCATTTCCCAAAGGATAAAACCGTATTTCAGCTTTCCTGATATTTTGCTAAATCTCTTAATCTTTCAAAATCAAATATTCAAGTGATACACCCACCTTAAAAATCCATGTTTCTCCTGCTAATAGTTACACAGCCTTATGAAGTCACGGTCCTTTAAATTTTTCCATAAACGCAGGTCTTCTTTTGGGACTATATTCCCCGGTGGAGGCATACATTCACTCCACGCTTTTTATTGAGCTTAAACACTAAAATTACATAACTTCTAAAAAAACCTGAATACACGTCTTGTTGGTGATGATGGATTACCTATCCCAAGAACGTTTACAGTATCAACAAGTTGATTTTAATAGCAGAATGAACTGAAACCAATGGAGGTCTGGAAGGTAGGAAAAACATTTTTAATTCACCGTTCCAGTAGTATGCTTTGGAAATGATTGTCAGTAACGTTACATATATGAAAATTTAATATATTAGGCTCAAACATGCTAAATGGATGGTATGGTCCTTTAATATTTTGGAAAACGGTTGATAGATTCCATGATGGTTTCTGAGGATATTCATGCTCCAAAGGGAAAAACGCTTTTGAATGTGGCTTTGCGTTTCGCACCCTGCACATGCTAATGCCGCTCTCTTTCAGATTTTGGGTCTTATAGCAGAGATTCAGACATTTAAAGTTGCTGAGAGCTAATTCCTGCACACAATGACTGAGACGGAGCGCTGGCAGGCAGAGAACAGCAAAAGGAAGCGGGGGGTCGAGTACATCTTCAGAAGGACTGCTGTGTTTGGAAGCCTTTCTGTGTTTTACCCCAAAGGAAGAAGCCAATGAGGAGAACACAGCAGCCACTTTCAAGTCAGGCCTCCTTGAAGCTCCGCTTTCAGAACGCACCTGAACATCACATGTGCTGCAGACGCCTGGCAGAGCACGCCAGCAGCAGGAGAGGCGAGGAGCTGGCGCCGCAACTGAGCGGCGCTGAGAGCGGCCGGGCCCTCTGGGAAACGCCGCTGCAGCCAGTCTGAACAGGAAATGACCTTCTGTGAGCAGANGGCCGGGCCCTCTGGGAAACGCCGCTGCAGCCAGTCTGAACAGGAAATGACCTTCTGTGAGCAGAGGACGCCGCGTGACAACCAGAGCCAATGTCATTACCGTGATTAGCTATTCAGGTCCAAGACAAAGAGGCACCGTGTGTGTGTGTGTGTGTGTGTGTGTCAGTGGGTGTGTGTATGTGTCAGTGGGTGTGTACTGGGGTGTGTGTGCCACTAATTCAATTAGGAAAATTTGGAGCTTGCAGTTACATATGACAGTTAAAAGCATCTGACCTTGTCAAAGCTCCACTGAGATCCTGCTAACACTACGACAGGCATTTCACCAAAAAAAGTGTGTGTGTATGTGTGTGTGTGTGTGTGTGTGTGTGAGCGTCTGAGCGACTTGCAGGAAAAACAGAAAGAAGGAGGGAAAGGAGAGAGAGAGAGAGAGAGAGAGAGAGAGAATGACCGGCAGCCATTTTCTCAAGCTGTACATCTGAATGCTGCAACATTTCAACACACATCATAACTTCTCAGCTCTGAACTGTTATTATTATTATTATTATTATTATTATTATTATTATTGTTGAGGGTTAGTGGAGATCCAGGGTTTAGCTCAGATCTCCACTGGAAAATCTAGGCAGGTAGCTTTGGCTAGCTACCAAAGCTAATAGCTGTGGTTGATAGCTAAAGCTATTTTATATCTACCAAAGCTAAATATAAATTTTGATAAATCTGTTTAAGGAATGGAACAAATCATGTTACATCTTTTAGCGATAATATTATTGAATATGAAGATAAAAATCTTGTTAAACAAAAACCGTTACAACGATCTAAACAGCGGAGCTATAAGGTGCGTTATGTCCGTTCCGTCCACCAATTCAGTCTGACAAATCCGTTCACAACACTGTGGTTCCACCTTAGTGATGAATTTGGGTAATTAGCAAAAATGCTACAGAAAATTTAAAACACGCTATTCAACAAAGATTCAGGGCTTTGTGGAAAACATCCAGGGCTAAAGCCCCATAAGCCCACCGCTAGCGCCGTGCCTGCCCAAAAATAAAGGTTTATTACCTGAACATATGATAAAAGCAGTCATTTACTTTGTACCAATCGACAGAAAAGCTTTTAAATTGTCAGGAAAATGGTTTGGCTTCAAGTTTAGAAATTCTCAGGTTTAACAATGACATAAAAACATGAAAAAATGGAGGATTTTATATCAAGTTATACTTTTTTCAAAAAGTTTATTTCAGGAACACAACAAGCAGCTCCTCAGATTAACTTTCATGCTGCTGCTAAATATGTAAACTCTAATTGCTGACAGATTCAGAATGACTGAACATCCTGATAAAAAGTTCTGGCGTATGGCATCGCTGCTGATTATAAAACATGTGAAAGTTACATCGGAGACATGAGCCGTCACAGAACTTTTAGCACATTTTACAGGGGAATGCATGCCTGTTGCCATGGCTACACAAAAGCTGATAGGGCCACTGACCCATCAATCAAATCCTCTGCTTGTCTACTATCCAATCACAGAGGAGAATTTTAAAATTTAAACTTCTCTCAGAAGTTACATCATCGAGAAGCGATGAAGCTACGCTTTAGCTCGGAGGCTATCTGTGCTTTAGCTACATTTATCTCAGGATCGTGTCATAAAATGTCATGTTTGGGCTCATTTTGTTCAGGAGAAGCCAAGCTTTCCATAGATATTCATATATCTCTATTTTATTGAGAAATGGCCATGATAAAACATCGTGAACGCTACATCTGGGCTGCTGAGCCTGGGTCCGGCCGCCCCTAAACATGCTTTTTATTTTATTTTTTAAAGCTGGACGGATAAATCATAACAGTTTCCCCCAGAGGAGGCAGACAGGACAGAGTCTGAGAATGCCAAGGAGCGTTAATTAGTAGTTGTGCATCAGAATTTATTCATATAATAATAGGAAAATAAAGTTTCAGTCACATTAATTCAGCACATTAGCAGTGACACCACAAATCTACATTAATATTCTGATCCCAGACTTCATCTGTAGCATTCAGAGCCTCAGGTATCTGCACAGACGCTATCCAAACACAACACATCTACACACACACTTCAACATTTTAAGATCAATCTAAGAGCTCCGTGTGGTCAAATCCAATTATAATCTGATGGATTTTCTATTCTGTGATTATATTCTGAAGATAAACACTGGAATACTGATGTTCATTTGGAACCTGAACATGAACAGACTGATGTCGTCGTGGTTTTGTGTATTTTGATTCTGGTTCTGCCAAAGATTTTCAATACAAGTATCAGTTCTGCTGCTTCGACTTTTAATTTTCTTCCTAAATAAAACATTTTGATTCCCATACGGCTTTAAAAATGGAAAGAAAATCCAGGTTTTAAAAAGTAAATCTACTACAGCTGCTCTTTGTAGAAATCTTTAAAGGATCATATATGTGCATGTTAGATAATACATACAACCTGCATACAAGTTAGGCTGCTGCTACAACAAATTAGCTTAAAGGATCATTCCACCCATTTTGCATATTTGAGCCTAATATATTTAATTTTCATACATGTAACGTTACTGACAATCATTTCCAAAGCATACTACTGGAACAATGAATTAAAAATGTTTTTCCTACCTTCCAGACCTCCATTGGTTTCAGTTCATTCTGCTATTAAAATCAACTTGTTGATACTGTAAACGTTCTTGGGATAGGTAATCCATCATCACCAACAAGACGTGTATTCAGGTTTTTTTAGAAGTTATGTAATTTTAGTGTTTAAGCTCAATAAAAAGCGTGGAGTGAATGTATGCCTCCACCGGGGAATATAGTCCCAAAAGAAGACCTGCGTTTATGGAAAAATTTAAAGGACCGTGACTTCATAAGGCTGTGTAACTATTAGCAGGAGAAACATGGATTTTTAAGGTGGGTGTATCACTTGAATATTTGATTTTGAAAGATTAAGAGATTTAGCAAAATATCAGGAAAGCTGAAATACGGTTTTATCCTTTGGGAAATGATTGTCAGTAACGTAACATGTATGAAAACTGAATATATTAGGCTCAAACCTGCAAAATGGTGGTATGGTCCTTTAAATTCGATGTCTTACACACACAGCTGCTCAAACATTTGGAATCACTCATAATTTTCACATATAATCAATGTTTCCAGTCATGTAAAACCAGTTTGCATAAATTATCAGTGACTATGTATCAGACTTTGACCTTTAACCTGTTCAGCATTTCTCTGCCTTCCACCCAAATTTATGCTGGGAAAGGTTGAGATCTGCAGACACACTGAAAGGCTTATGTGGGTGGAGAGAATGAAATATGAATAGTTACCAGACTTAATCTGTTTCTAAGGCAACAAATTAAATCTGGTAAGTAGTTAAGAAAAAAAAAAAACAAGAAAAAACGTGAGAACAGAAAAATCTGCTCTTTATTAAAATCCTCTTCTGAGACGTGAAGTCTTAATGAATCCAAGCACTCGCTGAGGAGTCGGAGTCACGGCTGCTTGACCTCTGTGTGTTATTCTTTACATGAATAATTATGCGCTCTAATTGACAGGAACACGCCTGATGTCTCAGACCGTCCCAGTCTCGTTCTCGTCTAATCGGACAAATTCAGTCTCTGTTGTAATTAAGTTTTTTTCTGTTTAATTAATTCGGTTCACTCAAAGCTGACAGAGCTTCAGCTCATCTCAGCTTATTAACATCTTCACTCACCATCATCAGCTTCAGCCCAAACCACACTTCCGTTCATACGTGTTGGTGTCTGCTTGGAGGACGTTTTCCACATGCGGAACAAAAGAATCACGCTAAGTACACAGCGTTATGCTAAATAAGCGCCGTGATACTGAAGCTCCTTCATAAAGCTTCTGTCACGTTACTGGGAGCACCGTGTCACATGAAGGCAGCGCCGTTGTCAGGAGTCACAGGTAAAAGTCAACAAAGATCAGCATGTTAATGAGCTGCTTCGTATTGACCATGATTTATGATTAATTTATCCTGACTCATGTGGCGTTAAAGCGACATTCACAAATTACAGCAGCAAAGGAAACCTAAATTTTACTTCAGAGCTCCACACTTTAAAAAACTGAGACTAAAAAGTTAACAGGAAAACACGCATGTTAACCTCCATGGTGTGTGTGTGTGTGTGTGTGTGTGTGTGTGTGTGTGGGACACAGATGTGCACAGAGCAGCAGATGAGATTATGAATAATCTCAATGCTACAAGAATGTGTGTGAGATCAGATCAAAACTCACCGTTTAAAAACGGACTGATCAGCTGATCAGCGTAAACTGACCAAACTCCCACTTGTGGACTTTCACTTTATGTGACCCATATTTTAAATCACCATGATGATGATTTCATATCGACTAGATTGATGCTGAATTACTGATTATTTTCTATTTGTATCATTCTATCATAATTTACCTGTTTCTATATCTCACCTGGCTGTCTGAGGAGAGGAGATCTCTCTTTGAAAAGCCTCTCCTGAAGCTTCTTCCATTTTTCCTTGTATAATCAGGTTTTAGGGAGTTTTTCCTGGCCTCCTTACAGAGTCTGGGCTGGTCGTTGATGTGAGATCTTTGAGACGTTGGAATGATTTTGGGCGACAAATAAACTTGACTTGACTAGTAAGTCAAATGTTTTTTTCATGTATTTCCAGGCATGTTGACAGCAGCAGCAGGAAGTTGAGTTTTTGAAGTGGTTTCATCATGAGATTCTCCTTCTCTTCCCATGTTATCCATATTAACGTGTTCATCCTGGCTGCAGGCATCATTACATCACCATCGCTGCTTTCTGTACGTCTGCCTCACATCTTTTCTCTCTGTGCTGCAATCTCTGCCAAAGGATCAATCTCAGGCAGGGACACAGGGAGACGGACTGATCGCTGCAGAGTTTGATCCGCCTTCAGATTAAGTTCAAATCTGAACCTGAGATAAGAGTCCTTTAAACGGAGGCCGTGATTCAGCGCGGCGGTCAAACAAAACCACGGCTACAGAATGACGCCGTCGCCCTGCAGAAAGCCAAACAACGACTCAGATGCAGAGACGAGTTTATCCAGATACATCACGTCTGTCATATAGACGATAACGTTAAAGGACCATACCACTATTTTGTATGTTTGAGCCGAATATATTAAATTTTCATACGTTATGTTACTGACAATCATTTCCCAAAGGATAAAACCGTATTTCAGCTTTCCTGATATTTTGCTAAATCTCTTCCATCCATTTTCATTTGCTTATCCCGGTCCGGGTCACAATACACCCACCTTAGAAATAAATTCATAAAGCTAACCTAGCTACTTAGTTAGCTGCTGCTGCTGCTAATGCTAACTCAAGTTTTCCTGTTCTATTCAGAATAAATTCATGAAGCTAACCTAGCTAACTGTCTTAACTAGCTGCTGCTGCTAATGCTAACTCAAGTTTTCCTGTTCTATTCTGAGTAAATTCATGAAGCTAACCTAGCTAACTGTCTTAACTAGCTGCTGCTGCTAATGCTAACTCAAGTTTTCCTGTTCTATTCTGAGTAAATTCATGAAGCTAACCTAGCTAACTGTCTTGGGGCCAGAATTGTCCTGATTTGTTATGTGGTAAATATATGATTTATTACTGTCTACTGTTTCTTTATATGATATGATATGGATCGTATTAGAAGCTACATGTGGCTACTTTGCTTTTTTTTTCCCCCCCAGACGAGCCTTTATAGCTTGTTGATTATTATAAAGAATAAACTTGATCAAAGTTACTCACTACTCAATTAATCTTTTTAATAAATACTTTATTACTCAAGTCATTATTTTGGTGACTACTCTTATTATACTTGAGTCGCTATGATCATAAAGTAATAATACTTTTACTTGAGTACAGTTTCTGGCTATTGTACACACCTCTGCTGCTCTGTTGTTTCTTTCCTGTGTATTTAACCAGCAGCCTTGTTAAGCATGTGAGTCATTTCCTGAATAAATGAGCCAAAGACGCCTCACAACACGATTTAGCTGAACTTTGACCCTGATCGTCACCGGTCAGCAACCATTCGCATTAAGCAGCATTTGAAGGTCTGGGTGTGAAAGAACAATCCATAAAGTAAGAGTGAGAGCCAAAGACTTTCTACATGGCGAGAAAAATTCCACCCTCACACTTTTATGGATACCTAAACCCATTTAATGAGCCCTGAAATTAATAAAGTGCTATTTAGTGCACAAATCTAATGGCTTTAAATTCCAAGGCTAATGGTTCTGCTAGTTGGCCCACATAATCTTCTACAACACTCAGGATAAGGTTAGAAGGAATATGACTTTAATTTTCCTTTTTAATGCTTCAGCCTTGTGCAACATTCTCATCAAAGCCAAATTTATTTGATTGGTTTGAGAAAACATCAGAGGAGAAAAAATGTACAGTTTGATTTCCACTCTGATTTTTTTTTTTTTTTTTTTTTTTTAACTTTTTGCGTGGAATAATTCTTTTTGGCATTTAATCTTTACAAAACCCTCATGGGCTTTTGTTGCCCTCCAGACGCTGAAAGCTTGTGCATAATAATGATGAAAATCAAAAAGAATCTGGCAAGTTCTGTTCTTAAAAGTAATCTGAATCCAACCTCATCTGACCTGTTTTCATTAGAGACCCGCCAGAAAAATGGGCTCAGAAGTCGACAAATATTCTCTTAATCAGCTGTAAGAAACTAAAAAACACTGGATTTTGCATGTTTGCCCACGTTACATTACTGACAACCATTTTCCAAAACATAAAACTCTATTTTAGTTTTTGTGTTACCCACAATAAAACTCAATGTTTCACCTGCGAACACGAACGTCCCATAGAAAGCACGATCGTTTTTTATTTCTGGGTAAAAGACGTGTTTTTGTTGGACTATATTCCCTGGCAGAGGCGTACATTTTCTTCCACGCAGCTCCACGTTGGATTTATTAAAGTAACTTCGATAAAAAATAAGAACGATGTTTGGTTTGCACCTTTCAAGTCTCTACAAGTTGATTTTTCTAGCGTAGTGGGATTAAATTAAATCAATGGCAGTCTGGAAGGTAGGAAAAACAATTGAAAAATGTACCACTGCATTAGCATGTCGCTACAGCAATGTGGATGCAGGTTGAATTTATTGGTTAATTAATTAATCATACAAGCAAAATCACTGATATTCTCTTTTATTCTCAGGATTAATTATTTATCACCTCTTTATTATTCTAATATCAACAATAAAACAGAAGTGAAGAACATGAATAATTTAGCTCTCACCTCCAAGAAGAACTTTTTTTCTTGCATTTTATTCTTTAAATTTTTCCTCCGTACGAACTCTCAGAAGTGTGAATCTCACTTTTCTCTGCTGCAGACAAGCTGAAGTGATAATTATTGGACAAACCAGCGGGCTGATGGGGATAATAGCTGTCTGAGTAGAATCAATACGACACGGAACCCTGCAGTTCATCATACAGCTTCTCAGCCATGAGAGGTGACGGAGAATTACCTCCACTCAAATTTACAAACTGCATTAAGAGGAGAAGCGATGCTTTTTTTTTTTTTTTTTTTTGGATGTCACAGCTGAAGAGCCTGTTTATAGATCAGCTCTGACTGAGCGCTTCTTTAGAAAAGGTCCTTCACGGCTCGATCGATGAGCCGATTATATCATTGTTACTTCCACTTCATTATGGAAACTTCAGCGAGGCAGTGAGAGGTACACACACGCACACACACACACACGCACACGCACACACACTCTCCATGCTACGACACAGCCTCTCTTTCAGCGCTGTGTGTTAATTTGTCCTCGTGCGTCATTGTGAGCGGTGTCACCAGCCTGTCATCCACACAGAGACTGTAGTGAACAAATATTTATCTTGATGAACACAGACGGCTCGTTAGACGTGTCACTTCACCAGAGCACGAGGAAAAAAAACATCAGCGTGGCCACGTGTGACAGAGATCACTTCTGTCTCCGTGTTGGAGATGAAAACGTAAAGCAGGAATTCTGGCGTGTGCGTGTGCGTTACCTGTTGCAGTCGACGTGCAGCAGCAGGTGCGAGGCGCTGATGGTCAGGGCGATCTTGTGCCACTGGCCGTCGGCGAGGCGGTAGGGGAAGGACTCTGAGCGAGGCTTGCCTTTGAAGCGGTAGTGGTAACGGNCGGCGAGGCGGTAGGGGAAGGACTCTGAGCGAGGCTTGCCTTTGAAGCGGTAGTGGTAACGGATCTCCTCTCTGACGCCGCTGCTCTCCAGCTCAAAGTAACTGCAGGATAGGAGGGGGCAGAGGGCAAAGGTCAGAGGTCAGAGGTGCAAATGTTCTTAATGAAGGTCTCTGTTCGAGGATGTAAAACTTTTGGAACATACTCAGGTCCAGAAGATATGGGATCCTCAGACCCATATTTTTAGAGTTGATATAGAGTTTTAAAAAACACTTTATTATTGCATTTATCATTTCAAATATTCAATGTTTCCGTGAACATCTTATTCCTGGCTGCGTGAAAACACACCTGAAACTGCATTTAGACCATCAGCAGACACTAACACTCCACTGAAGCCCCACATTTCATGCCAGCAAATCAAATTTTCATTGTCAAAATGAAACAGATGAACAGAAAAACAAATAAATAAATCCATCTTCTGGATCCTGTGTGATCCACAATCTGATCTGATCTGCAAAATAAGCAGATCTTCTTTGTTGTTAAAACACGAGCCACCATGTTAAATTTCATTACAAATCTGCCCAGTAGTTGATTTTACAGGTTAAAAACTTCTTCTGGATCCTGATCCTGATGCAGAATATGATCCAGATCACCTCCAACATCTAACCGCTTCTTCCTCTCGACATTACCTGAGAATCAGAATCAGGTTTACTGCCAAGTAGGTTTTCACATACGAGGAGTTTATTCTGGTGCTTTGGTGCACAGCAAGCAAAAATATACAAAGAAGAATAAAACAAGTACGACAATCAATAAGCATAAATACAAAATTCACAATAAAATACATTACAAAAACAAAAGTAAAATAAAACCATGCACAAGTGCTATCCAAATGAGCGAGCTGCATAGTTTTGTGCATGAATACGCAGAGTTTTCACCAGGGAATGTGCAATAGTTCACAAGTATTCAGTACAAAGAGTACAGGCAGTCCCCAACTTATGAACGTCCGACTTACGAACGGACCGCCATAAAGCCGATCGAATTAAAAATTCAAGTTACGTATAATGATTTGTAATAATGAACGGTGCACTACTTTATGACGCAAGTCAAAACAACAGAAGAACGCCTCTTCTGACGTGCAAAACATCAAGGAGCGAGAGTAAGTGTTAACATACGTGTTTTTTATATACCACCACACACACACACACACACACACACACACCCTCTATATTTATGATGTTTTAGTATATCTGGAAGTGTTTCTTTAATGTTTCTTATGCATAGAAAGGTAAAATATACATGCTAGATACGCATCTAAGTAAAATATACACGCTAGATACGCATCTAAGTAAAATATACACGCTAGATACGCATCTAAGTAAAATATATACGCTAGATACGCATCTTACGTAACTGTTCTGACTTATGAACAGCTGTGGGACGGAACTCGTTTGTAATCCGGGGTCTATGAATGTACATATCCTGTATATGAATGTGCCAGATAGTAATCCAGTCTGTCTTTCCCTCCCCAAAATTTCATCCAAATCCATCCATAACTTTTCAAGATATCCTGCTAGCAAACAGCATAACCTGTTTGGTGGAGGTAACACACTGACAGAGCAGCAAAAACACATAAAACACACCTACTGACCCAGAAAAAAGAGAGTTTTCTGACTTCATTTTGACCTGTTTTCATTTTGTGGCCTAACTGCAGGTGTGTGACTGCAGGTGTGCGTACACCTGCGGCTCCTTTTGGCGCCGCGTCCTGCACTCTGCGCCCTCATCAGCCGCATCAAATCAGCGGTGACGAGCCGCAGGCAGCCGCTCATGACATTTCAGCTTCCCTACAGCTGCAAACGACCCCCAACACCAGAACCCTCCCCGGACCCCAGCACACACACACACACACACACACACACACACACACACACACGCTGAGCCTGGCAAAGAAAAAATATGAGAATATGTGACAAGCACAGAGAGAGAGAGAGAGAGAGAGAGAGATGTAGACCATTCAATACAAAGCTGAACAGCCCTCATGCATATTTATGGAAGGAAAGCAGACTAACTCCTCAGAATATCAATTGGGGCTATGGGACAGCAGATTTATCCATCCTGTTTGGAAAATAAATTAAACTTGAGAAAAGCTCATCAGGACTCACATAAACAACATCAAACAGCCCATTATATAATAAAATATAAAATATCTCCAGCGGAGCAGGAGGGCATTTCATCACGAGGATGAGAAAAGAGGGGTTAAGTGTAAAAAGACTGACTTGACTGAAGTTCATAAAATGAGCCAGAACCAAACTTAGATCACATGATCAGACTAATTCATGCCTCATTAAAACAGCCAATATAATCGACTTTATAGCCAAGGCTTGAGACATCAAGTCCCGATCACACTGACTCATAATTAGCAGATGAATGAGACTGAATCCTCAAATTGTCACCCACTTTTTAATATTTAAAATAATCAACAGTGTTTTAAAATTAATTATTAAAAAAAAATTACTACACAATAATACAGAATTATTCCATAGATTAAGTTCCCCTACAATCCAGATTCATCTATATGTATTCCACATTTGAATTCTTTTTTTTTTTTTGNTTTTTTTTTTTTTGTAATTAATTATTCAATTCTATCAATGGCTGTCTAGTTGTTTCTATGTATTTTTATTTTACAAAACAGATGAAAATTCAGGAGCACTTTGGGTTTATTCACACAGTTCAGGCATGAAATGGGCAGCTACACTAATGAGTGGGTGCTGTGCTAGTTTACACTAATTAGCTTGTTTGCTGTATGGATGGATTGTCTATGTTTCTTTTATTAGTGTGAAAGAGCTGCAAATGGAGTGCATAAACCCTGATAAAGTGTCACAGACATTTATGGCACATTACTAAAGTAACTCCTGTTGCATTGCTAGCTCAGCTAACCAGCTAGCCCTGTATGTTATGCTGCGTTTGTTGTACCTTGGAATTGGAAAACCTAAACTCGTCATTAAAGACGACAGCGTGTTCAAGGTAAACAAAGTGGGAGACAACATAAACGCCTCCATGAAAAATTCAGCCTTGTTTGTTCTGTCAGACCAAAAGAAGATTTTAACATTTATTTAGCTATTTATCTTATTAAAACAGCTGCTGCTTTACTTCATGTTTAACCTTTTACTGTCTGCATGCTGACTGATTTAAAGAAAATTCTAAATGTTTGTTTATAAACACAAAAATAACTTTTTTGTATTTTTTTTTTTTAACAGCGTGAGCAGCCATATTGAAATGATGTCAATACTCAACTTGGAGATGAGGAACTTTGCGAGCAGGAACTCTGAGTAAAGGGGTCATTATTTGGCTTTTCCCAGTTGGAGGTCAGAAATTCATAGCTCTGAGTTTAAGTTGAACGCGGCATTAGCATTAGCAATTAGCTAAGGCCTATTAATCTCCTGAATTGCAGCCTAGCCCTCCTGTTAGCATGTCATTTTAGCTGGTGTATTTGTCAGTATACAGGAGTGTGTAAGAATGTAATGCAGCTGCTAGAAAGCTAATAATGAATTTTGTTTTATTACTGTAGCCACCAGAATAAATGCGACACACACACACATTCATGAGTGTGGATGTTGTTTGTCATCGTATCAGACATGAGAGAAACGCGTTCATCTTGTCTGTTCAGCCCACCGAGCTCAAACCTTTCCACGGAGCTAATGACGTCCCATCAGCCCCCATGCAGCGGGATCCGCTAATATTAAAACAATTAGCACACAGCAAATTAACTAGCATCACCGGGAAGTGGTTTTTTGTCAAACATTAAATTGCATTTACACGCATCAAGCTCTGGCTGCTCACTCACATGTGTGTGTGTGTGTGTGTGTGTGTGAGGTAGAGAGTCAAGAACGGAGCAGTTTTGTACGGCACGTCATCACTCTGAAATGAAATGAATACATCACGCGTGGCTGTGTCAGCTCTGACCTGACAGCTCAGCTCAATCATCCTGCAGCAGAGAAGCTGCTGAGAGAATCATTTGCATCGAACGAGGAGCAAAATGAGAACAAGAGCGCTCCTGCTTCGCCTCCTCTGGGCTTTCAGAGACCTGGAACCAGCATAACACCGCTAACCTGATTTGACTCATGAAATAATCATCAAAGACATTAACTCCACTTCACTCCCAGCATTTATTTTTTCAAATATTTAGTGGTGGAAGTTATCGTATCATACATTAGCATACATTTAGCAGAGGGGAGTAATCTGTTGGCAGGCTGTTCGTTTGTTACAGAGCTTGTAGCCTGAAAAAGAAAAAAAGTTGAAAAAGATGTTTTTGGTGCTTTTCCATACTAAAAATACACACTGAACCTTATTCCTGTTTTTACAGGCTATTTTTGTTGCTCAATATAATGACAGAAAAAGATTCATGTTTGCGTGTAAAGACCAAAGGAAAATTCTGACTAGCTGCAGTAAAGAGAGACTCCTGTTGATTACAGTCTGTTGGTGATATGAAAACTGCATACTGAATTTCAATTATACTCAAGGAAATATATCTTCTTTTTTTTTTTTCTCCAAATACCAATATTTTAATTAGACTGAAACTGGCATGAATGGTAACAGACCGAGATTATGCATTTGCATGTCAGTTTATTCCGGCATGTAAACGTTATAATACATCCTACCGTATATACTCGAGTATAAGCCAACCCCTGATTTTGACTGTAAATTTAGATTTTTAAAGAAACCCGCAAATAAGCCAACCTCCGATGTTGTTCCATCAATTTATTTATTTAGCAATTTACCTATGTTTTTTTTTTTTTTTTTT
>VXCM01006029.1:44879-74006 GCA_014773175.1 Lucifuga dentata
AAAAAAAAAAAAAAAAAAAAAAAAAAAAAAAAAAAAAAAAAAAAAAAAAAAAAAAAAAAAACTCGACTTGTACTCAAGTATTTACGGTAACTATGAAGCCAGAAATCTCTGTCTGTGGCACCAACGGGGTCATTCCTGTGTTCCCAGGGTCTGATGATCCCCAGCTTTATATAGCACAAGACAACCCCTAATGTGTTAGGGTTAACACACACGTAATGTGTGTTAACAGAATACTGAACTGGGGAACATGGGACTCTGGGAACATAGATACGCTCCCGCACCAACATCTCTAGAATCCGTCATGTATGAAGTTAAAATTCAGCAGGTTTGCTGCTCAGGACCCAAAGACATGCAGCGTCACGTATGAAGTTGTTTGGATGAGCGGTTCTCAAATTGAGTTGTGCCAGTAAAAAGTAGTCCGTGCAGCACGTGTGTGTGTATATTCTGCAAAGCATGGACCCTCAATAACTCTGTCCATGTATGCATCTTATTCACATTGCCTGACAAATAATCAGAGCATAGCGTGCACGTCAACAATTTAATCCTGCCATTTATTCTGTTCGTTTACACCGTCATTTTTGATGTTACAGGCTGAATGACAAATTGAAAACCAGTTCATGATGCAAGACTTTAGCTCAGGTTTTCCACTTTTCTAATCTGGGACAAAAGTCCAGGTTGGAGCCAAATCGCTGCTCCCGCCCTTCACCAACACCTGCTTTAGTCTGAGAAGTTAAGAAGTTCTCAAGCACGTTTGAAATTATCAGTGAGATGCTTTTCTGAAAGGAAATGGAACAAAATGAGCATTAGCCAAAGGAAGCTAAGGGTGTGTTCACATGATTAGCAGTGAGCGGTGTGATCCATTATTGTGTGTTGGAGTTGAACGGTGTCTCCTAACGTTGTCACGCCACCTTGAGCGACACGCACCGCTCAGATTCTCCGTTTTGATGCTGCACTCAGTGTTCAATCAAATTCAACTTTAACCTTTCCAACGCACAACCAATGAGAGTACAGCTGTTAGCAGAAGTGACACAACAATGGAGAAGTTCATAACCTGCTCATATACCTCATATAACCTTACAATCATATTTTAAATATCAGGTTAGCTACATCCGAAGCTAAAGCTAGCTTAGTTGCTAATAGGTTAGTTAGCAGATGTAGCAGCTGTTTTTACTTCAGGCACTTCTTGATGACGCATGTTGTTACGTTAGCGCTCTGCTAACCCAGGTGCAGGGCATCAGGAGCGTAGGCAGCAAGGTGAGCAACGCGCAAATCGCTCTCTGCAGTGCAAATACCGCTTATCACGTGAAAACACCCTAAGAGGAGGTGAAAGTGACAAAAGCACCTCTTCCTCCTCCTCCTCCTCCTCCTCCTCCTCCACATTGACTTTATAACTTACAGTATTTTCTTCTCTTTTCTGACACAGAATAAAACACACACTTGTTGAACAGCAACTAGCTCCCTCTCGTTCGGATCCTTGTTGGTAAAATCAGTGACTTCTCGTGTCTTTTAACTTCTCGTGTGCGGTTCCCCGTGTTTTCACGTCCTTCTTCATCATCATGTCCACTTCGCCTGCGCTCTGTTGTGAGTCGAGCGTGCCGATACGCAGGATAACAGGAAATACAGCTGAGTAATTGGAGCAGTTCAGCAATTATAGGATTTCTGAAGTCACCTAGTCTAACTGGGAAGCACAAGCTGACTTTCGCTAATTGCTTCGGATGAGTTTCCAGGGCTCGCCGCACGCCGCTTATGGACTTTGGTGTAGATTCTGTCTCAGGTTCCTGGAGTGGAGATCTGAGCACTTCACACCGAAACAGCTCCAGTCTTTGTGTCTGTTTCCTCTGTGTGTTTGATCGCCTGCAGTTAGCTGCTGTTGCTCATTATTGCTCATGCTGGTACATAAGTTATTGACAGCTGATTATGTGGTTGCCTAGCAATAGCAACATGCCCCTCTCTGGAAAACGGATTAGTTTGGGTTACAAAGCATCATGGCGTGCCCGTTTCTTTGCTCTGAACCAAAAGGAAAAGTTAATTGCATCACAACATTCTCATTTGATTGATATTCGGTAAAACTGCAAATGGAGTTTTGATGTGGAAAATTCCCTCCAAACTTCTTTGAGCTGTTTGTTTACACAGATTTACTTTTCCAAACTCAAAGCAAATCAAGGCCTGAAAAAGAGACATTTGGAAGTTTGGGTAACCTGCTGTTATCCTGTTATTTCTCATAGTTTAGATCACATTCTCAGCTCTAATTAACTTTTCAAAAGAAGATGCAGCGTTGCGTTCAGGGACCTTTATGTTGCTGGTATTTTTGGTCATCACTTGAGATTTTTGCAGATGCTTTAAATTAAATACATGGGTCATACTTTAGAACTGTGTGGCAAACCAACCTTGCAGTCAGATACAGTTATGATAATTTTAAAGATGCAAGACAGTATTTTCAGTTTCTCTCTCTCTCTCTCTCTCTACTTCCTCTTCCTCTGCACCTCTTTGCTTGGCCAATCACCTGTGCTGTTTTAAAAATCGAGCGGTGACGACCATGTGACCCTCCAAACCGTCCCTCTGCAGCCACCTGTTTTGGCGACAGTTACATCATATTTTCTGCACATTTCCTGTCCATGTAACCAGCCTTAACCAGCTCAGAGTTTAGTATTTTAGACTCGTATATGTAGAATTGGGTTTGGTTCATTATTTTGGACTCGGCCACCCTGACGACTGAATGCTTCCTGTATTTTTTGTAGTAAATTAACTCCCTCTGGTTTTGTTTCTTTAAATCTCTTACCTGCCCGACTTTTTTGTATTTTCTTTTTATCTTAACGTAAGCTTAACCCTCCCTTGTCTTTATTCCAGTAGGTCTTAGCAGGAGGTTGTAACAGCAGGAAATTTGTCTAGGAGGAAGTCGTGCTGAGACTCGCTGACAATTTACACACTCGTACATGGTGCAGCGACGACACCACATGCAACGCAAGGAAGAGAGGAGGAAAACGACTCCACGCACGTCTAAAAATACACATTCAGCATGAATTTACGCAGAGACATACAGTCTGACTGCATCCAGCAGCAAACTGCTCCAATTTCCTTTACATTATTACATCAACAATAAAGCTACATTATCATAGCGCCCGGAAAAAAAGATGAAAACTGCAACCACAGCAAAAGAAAAGGGTATTTTTCAGCTTCTCTGTTGAGTTTTTGCATAATATTCCGGATACTTTCAACTTAATTTATAAAGTAATTTCCATATCTTAAAGCATCGGGGAGTTAAGTTTCACAAAACTTACTTTTCCTCATCAGTATGAAAATGAATGCAGCCAGGAGTTCTAACAGCTAATCAGATGTCTGACGCTAGGGAACCTGTGCTATTGGTTAGTTATCGTGTTCAACAACATGATAAAACAACAGCTCACATCGTCATTACCATGGAAACATGAAAGTGTAAATACAAAGATTCATCATCTCGACCTGTTGTTCAGGTCATCCAAAGGGAGTAAGCACAAAGAAATATGGTATTTACAGCCAACATGACTTCACTCATAAACTCCATACTAACATCACGTTAGCTCAGTGTTTCCATACATAGGCTCTACCTGGACGGCCCGCCCAGGTAGGTGAAGACCTGTCCAGGTAGTTAACAGTTTATCATCCATTTCAATTATTGAAAACTCTTTTTTTTTTTTTAAATACAGTACCTCTGTCTTCTGTTCTCCTGCCGCTTGTAATGCTAATCAAGTTTGAGCCAATCGATGCACTTCTACGTCATCATGGCAGCGGAGTTGTTACCTGAGTCAAAGCAGGGCTGAAAATCAGGAGTTTCAGCTTTGAGCTCAGCTCGTAATGAAAAGAAATAATGTAATGAACAGAAGGCAGACCGCCGGCTCGATACGCATCTGTCCCGTAGTAGGAAAGGGCCATAATATATCTTGCTATTAACATATATGAGCCAATCAGGAGTCAGCTCCTTGTGGCCAGGCATAATGTGTAAGTAAGCGGGTTTGCAGAGGTTGGAGGAAGGTGACGGCTCAGGGAGGAAGCTGCACGGGTGACAAGTGGCCGGAGTCCCAATGTCCCAGCATCATCTTTCAGAGAAAAGTTTCTGGAATGAACGGCTGCCTGAGAGCAAGCGTTCGGCTGTATATCATCCTGTCCTCTTCCTTCACCCCCGGTGTCACGCCGCTTTTTTATGGAGGGCAGCTGACAGCCAATTATCTGCTCAGCAGGGAGGTCAGCACGCCGGAGCTCATCCGTGGAACCAGAGGAGAAAAAACAAAAACGACGGCGATGGACGAGGCACCGATGGCGTCGCTTACTGACCTGGTTGATTGGCTGTGAGATGTTTTAGTTATCAGAGGAAGAAGAATCAGTTGTTTTTTGGATTTAACAGAAACACGTTGCCGCCCTGTTGGAAGGTGACGTGCAGCTTTCACAACTCAGCTGAGTGGAGCTGCAGATGCAGCAGCAGGAGCCGCAATCAATTCTCATCTTCACAGTTTTGTGTGGAGT
This sequence comes from Lucifuga dentata, assembly GCA_014773175.1. Taxonomy (NCBI): domain Eukaryota; kingdom Metazoa; phylum Chordata; class Actinopteri; order Ophidiiformes; family Bythitidae; genus Lucifuga; species Lucifuga dentata. The sequence goes on from VXCM01006029.1 coordinate 49,377, forward strand.
GTCAGGGTGCTGGAACAAAGCATGATGGGAAACAGATTCTCTCCTATTAATAGACTCAGAGGCTGTTTGAAGTCATTCGCCTTTTATCCACCAACGATAGCCAAAACTCTACATACAGCATCGCTTTGGAAACTAGTCACATGATGTTTGTTTCTGTCGCTAACTCCCATGCTGCACCATGCATGATGGTCATTAGCTTCTGATTAGTTTCAGGTTAGCTTCTGATTAGTTTCTGGTTAGCTTCTGGTTAGCAAGCACTACCTTTACTTGACTGTGAATTCAGAAATGTTTTGGTGAAGTGACAATGAAAAATTAAAATGGCGGTGTAATTTTAATGTTTTTAAGTTTTGGCTAATTTTTGTCTCCACAGCCTGGAAAAGAAGGCAAGATGGATTGTTTCTTTAATATGTCTAAGATCTAGTTTGGTGTGTACTTGACTTCACAATGTATAAGAAATTCTTATACTTATTTATTTTTGTTTAATGAGTTTGGTTCTTTTTGTATCTGAGGCCACAGTAACAGGTTCAGACCGAACACGTCTCTTCAAGAGGACGTCAGACCTTCTGGTTTCATCTGTTGTTTGGTTTCAGTTTTTGTTTAATTTTGAACTCCAATAATACGACTACAACAGAATCAGTTTTTGACAGGAACCAGAACCAATAAATGGAATTTTCATCATAATTCATTAAATCTATTCAATATCCTTAACTTACAATGCAAACATATCAATCTTATAATTCCTTTGAGCCTATTAATGAGACTTAATTATCTTATTTTGAGTGAGATTATTTCATCTCCAGCACAAGTTATTTTTTCTCTTTCCTCCTCCACATTTGTCAAAAGATGCTGACCCTCGTTTCTTACTTCAATTTACATAAGTTCATTTTTATTAGAAATAACATCAGCACACTGGCAAATTCTTTGGCATGACTGAAGAAAGTAAGATTTGTAGGATTTAGGAACAGAAAGAAATGACGAGTCAAGATAACATTTTTGTTGCTCAGTGGGTATAAAAATAAACGCCACCAAGAATGGCTGAGTCAAAACTCTGAGTAGAAAACAGCTCGCAGGCTAAAGTCTATGATTCTGGGCAAAAAAGTGCAAAATTCTGCATTTTGGTCGGCCGAAGTTTGTTCAGAGGCGCTTAGAAACTGAGACTCAGGAGAAATGAGCGAGTCAGCAGCTCTGCTTCATATGTTTACTAAGAGTAAATGCTGAAGAAGCTGAAACCTGCAGGTACGGTCAGTCAAATGACTCATACAGGTATTCAGCAAAAAAGACAAGAAGACAGCAGGTTTCACACACACACACACACACACACTATAAACTATAAATGAACACACAGAGAGCATCAGTCACTAAAGAAACTTTCTGCCTCATCAGAAAACGCCTGGAAAACAAATCAAAAATCCTGACAATTTAATCATTTTTGCTAAAAACAGTCATTCTTTTTCATTCAGGTAAGCATCGTTCATGATAATAGCGGTATGATTTTTTTATGTGGTAAATATTTGTCATATTACAACGTTAATGGCATGATGATGTGTTGATGAGTTTTCACGTGATGCGAAACAAGAAAAAAAATTAAACAAAAGTATGAAAGTAGCAGGCCAGCGCCTGAAGAATTATTTCCTAAAACAGAGCTTCCTCTGCTGTTTGAAATGGTTCGCTACAAGGCTAAGTGGCTAACAGCTACAAGGCTAAGTGGCTAACAGCTACAAGGCTAACTGGCTAATAGCAACAAGGCTAACTGGCTAACAACTACAAGGCTAACTGGCTAACAGCTAAAGGTGGAAACAGCAGCAAATTAGTTTCTCCATCTGAAGCAGAAACCTGGTGAATACCAAGAAAGCCACCTGAGAGCCAATCAGCTGATTTGAGACACAAAACAAACAGGAAGTGTTTGACTCAGTCAAGAGCGGGGGGGGNTGATGCTGGAGGTAGGGCGAATAGGTCCATAATCGTCCACTGTTTCCACACGCCAAGGAAATTATGAAAGAAAGAAAAATATGTTTGCTTCATTTAAGTTAATTTTAATAATATTATATTGTGCAGCAAAGGCCACTGGCCATCCCACCAATGGCTGCGGCCCACCAGGAAAAGTCCCGCCTCTGCCAATGGTCAATCCAACCCTGAGCATAACTGTTAGCTAGTTGTACTTCCTGTGAGAGAAAAAGCTAACGGTGGAGTGAAATCAGGTTCAGGTTCCTTGGGGTCCACAACAGCGAGGTGAAGTGGTCACACCGACTCTGTGATCAGGACTGCTGACCAGCGTCTCTTCTTCCTGCAGAGACTGAGGAGGTTCGGCGTGGACAGGAGGATTCTCTGCAGCTTCTACAGGTGCGGCACAGACAGCGTCCTCTCCGGCCGGTAAGGGAGAAGCTCCAGGCAGGACCGCAAGTCACTGCAGAGGGTCGTCAAACCTGCTCAACACATCAGCAGGTCAGAGCTTCCATCCATGCAGAGGAGGAAATACTCAGACCAGCAGCAAACTCTTCCCTCTGCTGCCATCAGAGCCAGATCCAGCAGCTCAGAGACACTTTCTACCCACAAGCCATCAGGCTGTTGACCTGCAGGACTTTATGAACACATGCACACACACACACTCTTGCACTCCCACACAGGCACTTCCACACACTCATTCAACATCAACGCTACCTGTAAATATGCACAGTACTTCAACACTGCAAAACCGCATCACATCCTCCTGTACAATGTATGGTGTAGGAGTATATGCATATGTATATATGTATATATTTGACATGTATATATTTGACTCACGTGACACTTCATTCCATCTCCCTTATCCCTTTGGAAGCACAAAAGCACACAAATTTCACAAATTTCACCACCTACAATGTCGCCACCCGCGGCATTGTTGTGAATGTGACAATAAAAATCTCAAAATCTTGAAATTAGCTAAAAAAAAAATCAATATTCTGCCTGCTAAGACGTACGAAGAAGGAACAGTTATTTTTAATTTCTCGTAAAATCCATCTTCTCCTGGTATATATTATGTTGGATTAAATTAAGCAACCTTACCAAAAAAATAAAAAATAAAATACAAACAATATGCTGTGATTATTTAGCTGAAGCACATTTCAATCTCTACAAGTTCATTTTAATTGCGTACTGGAATTAGCTAAATGTCAGTCTGGAAGGTAGGAAAAACAATTCTAAAATGCACCACTCCAGAAGTATGTTTTGGAAAATAGCTGGCAGTAATGTAACGTGTCTGTGGGTGGCATTTATTAGGCTCAAACGTGCAAAACCACTGTTATGCTCCTTTAACACGCTCTGACACATCGTCCTACGACAGAAAGGTAAAAACAAATCATGTCTGGTCCTGTTTTAACATCGTCACGTCATCCTCAACAAAGCATGGTTTCTTCAGAGGAAAGCACCTGTCGACTCTCTGAAACGGGCCTGAGGAGTGGGCGGAGCCTGGACGGACGAGCGGAGACGAGCTTTGAGTTACTTGGAGCCGGAAAACTGCTGGTGAGGCAGAAGGAGGCTCTTTCTGTTCAGCTGGTGGAGCAGCAATGAAAGCTGGGCTGCTATTCCCCGGTGCTGAACAGAGAAAAAGCTGCAGCTTCTGCAGCGAGGACCAAGAAATGCCTGAATTCAAAGACTTCAGGCTTTGAGGAGGAGGGGAGCGCGGGATGAGAGGAAGAGGAGGGTACACTCATACCGGCAGAGCAGAGGGGAAGGTTTCATCAGCGCTGGAGAAAGTCCTGAAAGTTTTGACTGATAAGTTCTGAGCTAAGATGCAACTCAGAAGACGTTGGAATAAATTATTTTTTTCAACATAACCTCCTTCTGACTTCTCTCACACACACACACACACACACATTCTGCTAATGACGCTGTGAAGAATTTTATATCAGTTTCACAGAAGTCCAGAAAGATACGACGTCATCGCCCAAGGCCAAATGTGTTTGTTCGTATTTGGGAAGAGGTGGGAGGAGTCTGAAAGGTCAAAGGTCAGTAACATGGCTGCTGAATTAGCAGCCAGCTTTGACTCATTGGTGCATCCAACAAATAAGAAAGTCCCATGTCCTCCTGATGTATGAAAACAAGAGACAAGGAGGTAAACAGGAAAATCCTTTACTTAAATCCTTTACTTGGTTTTGCATCTTTAGGCCCAATATATACATCCACATACACATTAAGTTACCCAGCAAAAGTGGCTAGTTATGAGAGACCAGACTGAGAGCTTTGAGCTTTTTGCTGAATTTTTATGCATCAGTCCACAACTCCTCTGAGCTAAACATGTTGCATGTTGGCATGCTGTATGGTGCATGTTGGTGTGCTGCATGTCGGCGTGCTGCACAGTGCATGTCGACATTTTGCATGGCGCATGTCAGCGTGATGCACGGTGCACGTTGGCGTTCTGCATGTTGGCATATTGCATAGCGCATGTCATTGTTTTGCATGGAATACGTCAGTGTGTTGCACGGTGAATGTCGGCATGTTGCATGGGTGCATGTCGGCGTGTTGCACAGTGCATGTCAGCATGCATGAAGGAGGAGAGGAAACTCAGCTGATTAGCCTCACTACTGTTTAGACAGCCTGTTGTGCAATAATTATACCTGCAGGTAATAAGACAGAGAGAGAGAGAGAGAGAGAGAGAGAGAGAGAATGAAGTCGGGGTAAATTCATTCCTTCAAGAAAGGTGGAAAGTAATTTGAGTACATTTACTTGTTTTATGGTATTGGTACTTTCTACTAGTTCTATTCTTGGCTTCTCTCTTTGGTTGTATGAGGACAGTATTTATTGTGCTATGCAAAAATCACTTGGATGGTCCTTTAACCTGATCTGTTCCTATAAAAACCTGTATTTTCCGATAAAAACTGTAAGAATTGGAAACGTTGAACCCCACTCGTCATATTTCTTGACCCTGGATCTGATTTTCTTCCAGCCTGAGCGTGAATACTTGTAGTAGATTTCAGTGTGACTATTAGCGTGTAGCAGCTTTGTTAGCAGCGTTTTCAGAGCAGCTTCCTCACACTGCCCTTTCTCTGCTTCACACCCACACCGGATTATTCTGCCTTTACCTCTCCCTCTCTCTCTCTTACTGAACTGAAGACTGTTTTTACCTTCAGAGAGAGAGAGAGAGAGAGAGAGACAGAGAGAGAGAAAGAGAGAGAGAGAGAGAGAGAGAGAGCGGGGAGGAAAGAAATCGATGCTGGCTGCCCTTTAAAAACAATTCACTGCTGCAGTTTCTTGGGGGATTGGGGTCAACTCTCTGCTGCCACTCACTGCTGCCCTGCAGCCATCAAGTCCAGCGTTCAATTCATTTACAGCGATCCCTCAAAGACCGAAGCCAGAAAACACACCATGGATGTTAGAAACATGACTGAGAGAAACGCACCAATGAGCTGCAAGCACCTGACTCATAAAGAATTGCTAAATATACAATTTCATAACTCCGTCTTATTTATCACAACCATCATACGACATGTATCAGTGATGGAAGCAGTACTCACATTATTTACTTCAGTAAAAGTATCAATAATAACAAGTATTAGCAGTGAAAGGATTTTTAAAGGGCCATACCGGTGCTTTTGCATGCTTGATCCCAATAAATACAACCCGCATACACGTTAATGATAACTATTTTCCAAAACATAAAACAGTGTTTTAGTTTTCCTATTATTTTGCCAAATTCCCTCCTCATCTTTCAAATTAAATGTTCAGGTGATACACCTCACACAACTTCAAATTCACCTGGAAATTCAATGTTTTGCCTGTTAACATGTATGTCTGAATGTACAAGGGATGGCCATTTTTAATTTCTAAAAGCTGTCTTCTCCTGGGACTATTTTCCCTGGCGGAGGCATACATTTTCTTCTGTTCAGCTCCGTGTTGAATCGATTAAATAAAGTTATTTTAACAAAAAAATTTAATAAACATCATATTCACTCAAGCATGTTTCAAAAGTTGATTTTTACAGTGAACTGGAATGAACTGAAACTAATAGCAGTCTGAAAGGTAGGAAAAACAATTCTAATATTTATCGCTCCATTAATATGTTTTAAAAAATGGTTGTCAGTAACATAACATGTTATGTGATTAGTATTTATTGGGCTCAAACATGCATAATCACCAGTATGGTCCTTTAACGTACTCATAACGAAATGAGACTGAAATTTCCAGAAGAAAGAAAGAAAGAAAAATTTAAATGTCCTAAAACTCTTTTTGATCAATCTGTAAAAGTCATCAAGCTAAAACAAGTCAGTTTATCAGAGTTCCAGAAAAATTCAAACTTTGGAAACTTTTATGTGACAACAGACAAATTTATCTCATATTAAATGTGTAAAAACAGGAAAAGATAGAAGAAAGATCAAAGAAGAAGAAAAATAATGAGATGAAAGTGCAGAAAGAAAAAGAAAGAAAGAAGGGAATGTAAGAAAGGAAAGGAAGAATTGAGACAAAAATGGAATAAAAGATGAAAAGGAGGAAAGAAAGATGGAGGAAAGCATGAAATAAATAAGGAAGGAAAGATGGCAGCAATGTGTTTCAGCCGTTTATTTTACACCTAACCCTTAATATCTTCCTGCAATTAAACCTGCAATTAATAAGCTCAGCATGACACTATATGCTGCTGTTATTAGACATAACCAGCCATATTCACAGTGACAGTAACCTTTATCTAGTGAATAAAGTGATTTAACACAAGGATCAACACCTATGACGGTTACAACACACTAACAGCAGACATGAATAGGATGTAGCATTATTACGCATTACAACAGGATGCTGCATCACATATAAACATGGCATAGCCTAAATCAGTGTCGTTACCAAAGAAACAAGAACAAACTCACAACAACCATCACATTTACTCATACGACCAGCAAGTCAGCAAAAATGCTGTAAAACACAAATAACACAATCAGATTCAACAGGCTTCTCCACAGATTCCAGCTACATAAAAATCCATCAGACTTACCAAAGCTGCTCATCATCTGAAGACAAAGTCCGTCCTCCTTTCTGTCTTTAGAAAGAGTTTAACCACATGGCTGGACATTATCGGTGCGTTTCAGTTCCAAAATGTGAAAAAGAAAGTGTTGTAAATCCATTTCTTCTTCTCCTTCAGCCATTGTGTGTTAAAAAACAACAGGACTAAGTAAAAATCTAAACAAAAAATCTAAAGAATCTAAACGTCAAGAAAGAAAGTTTAAATAAACATTAATGCTACGTTACATGCTAGCTAGGTTTACTTGAATTAGCTAAGCTAACCGGTCCTCTTCTTCTTCTGATGAATTTCTGGCAGGCTGTTTAGCTGTTAGCATAATGCTGTACTCTGATGACGTAGGCCAAGGCCAGCTAGAAGGCCCTGACGTGTAAAAGAACACGCCCAACATGGCAAACTCAAAATCTGATTGGTTAAAGAATATGACAATCAACAACATCGTCCCATTAGCTTGAATAGCAGAGGGGATTCACTGGAGATTCTGAAGGCCTCAGGCTAGATTTTTTTACCCAGAGACAGCACAGGGGAAAATCTGATTGGATAAAAGCTCTAATTTACATGAGCTGCACTGGAAGGAGGGAGAGAGTAGCGATGAAATGACGTTAATAACAAAACTGATGGGAACGAACTTTGTAAAATACATATAGCATTAATTAAAATATTAAATAATAAAAACATAATTTGATGATTCTGACAATCTCTAGGCCAGCAGAGAAGGCCTTGCTGGCCCTGACGGCACACCACTGATGTATTATGTTATTCATGCAGAACATCTTCAGAATAAATAATAACTACAGCCATCAGATAACTGCAGAGGAGGACAAAGTACAATATTTCCTCTGGGAAAGTAAAAAGTCTGAAAAATCCCGTCAGTCTCTCAGAAATAATATAAAGCAGATTATGTGTTTGTGTCTGACACGGTGAGAAACGCCGGCAGCCTTTCAGCGCCGCGCTAATCTCAGATTGATCTTTACTCCGCCATCATCAGCCGCCATCTGCAAACAGCCGAGCGACCAATAAGAGCAGAATTCATCTCCGGCTTTAATTTCAGCGATAAACCTCCGTAATCCACCGTCTGGAAAAGTTCCGCGTGGAGAAGAAAGGAAGCCGGCGGCCGAAATGAAAGAGGATTACAGACGTTACCTGTGTTCCGACTCGTGGATGGAGAATATGACGCCTGACGTAGACGACTTCTGCTGGATGGAGGCCAGGAAGGTGAACTCGCTTTTACTCCTGAACAGCTGGATCACCTTCTCCGTGATGCGTGCCGGGGCATGCACCGCTCTGCCCGCATCTGAGGAATCAAAGCAAACAGGAAGTAACCGTCATCATCTTCACAGGTCATGTTCTGTCTGAAAAAAGTGGGTGAGAGCACATCATTTCTCCTATATATCAACACACACATACACATAAATACAACATACACACATATATAAAAACAATACCGCTCAAAAGTTTGGAAGTCTCCTGCTTTCCATTTAAAGGACCATACCGGTGACTGTGCATGTTTGAGCCCCATAAATACAACCAGCATACATGTTACACTACTGGTAACTAATTTCCAAAACATAAAACCATATTTTAGTTTTTCCTGTTTGTTTGTTTTTTTTTTTAAATCTCCTAATCTTTCAAAATCAAATGTTCAGGTGATACAACCACCTTAAAATTCAAAGTTTCACCTGCAAACGTTTATGCACGATTGTAGAATGTTTGGAGAAAAGCATGAAAACACAGTCATTTTAATTTCTCTGTAAAAGTTTCTGGAACTATATTTCCTGGCGGAGAAATATGTCGTCTTCTGTGCAGCTCCATGTTGGATCAGTTTAAATAAAGTTACTTTAAAAAAAACAAAAACAACCCTAATAGACGTGTTGTTTGCTGTGATGAATTATTTATCTCAAGCATGTTTCATGTCTCTACAAGTTGATTTTTATAGCATATTGGAATGAACTAAACCAATGACGGTTTGGAAGGTAGGAAAAAGAATCTAAAATTTACCACTAAAGCAGCACATGTTGGAAAATGGTAACATGGACTCAGATTTTATATGTTGTTGTTGACACGGGCCTTACAGAGGGCCTCCTTAAAGGACCATTCCAACTATTTTGCATGTTTGAGCCTAATGTATTTAATTTTCATACATGTTACGTTACTGACAATCATTTCCCAAAGGATAAAACCGTATTTCAGCTTTCCTGATATTTTGCTAAATCTCTTAATCTTTCAAAATCACATATTAAAGTGATACACCCACCTTAAAAATCCATGTTTCTCCTGCTAATAGTTACACAGCCTTATGAAGTCACGGTCCTTTAAATTTTTCCATAAACGCAGGTCTTCTTTTGGGACTATATTCCCCGGTGGAGGCATACATTCACTCCACGCTTTTTATTGAGCTTAAACACTAAAATTACATAACTTCTAAAAAAACCTGAATACACGTCTTGTTGGTGATGATGGATTACCTATCCCAAGAACGTTTACAGTATCAACAAGTTGATTTTAATAGCAGAATGAACTGAAACCAATGGAGGTCTGGAAGGTAGGAAAAACATTTTTAATTCACTGTTCCAGTAGTATGCTTTGGGAAATGACTGTCAGCAAGAAGTATGAAAATTGAATATATTAGGCTCAGACATGCAAAATGGGTGGTATGGTCCTTTAAGCTGCAGCGAGGAAGAGAAGTGAGGAAGACTTCAGTCAGCAAAGACACGGATGTCTCTGCAGACTCGTCTGACCTGATGTGGAAGCTGAAGTCACAGACAAACACGTTACTCCGCAACTCTTAGCCAAGGGCAGAAAGTAGAGCAGAACCCAGAGAGAACGCTGCTCTACAGCGCCTCCTGCAGGACGCTGACAGGGTAAAAAAAAAACCCAAACAGCTGAGATTTCAAGAATAATTTCATAATATTTTGAGAAAAGATGGTGCTCTGTTATAAGAATAAAGTCACAAATTTAAAGAAAAGTCACAATAATTTTGATAAAAGTCACAACATGAGAATATTACAAACTGATATCGCAAGAATAAAGTCATAATAAAAGACTATAAGACTGTCATAACAGTCACCATCTGAGAAAAATATTATGTTGTTTAAACATCATATTCTTGACAACTTCTCTACAAATAATCAATAAATATTTAAATAACAGAGAAAATGTGAATTTTTTTTCCTCAAAATTTTATAACCTTCCAAAAATTATGGCACTATTCACCTAATAATCCAACTTTTTAATGCTGTAAATCCTGTAAAAATGTCTTTTTTTTCTCTCTTGCTCGTCCCATCACTATTATTATTTAAAAAACACCTCAGTCTTATGGCTGAATTATTCTTCCTGTATGACCGTTTGCACAGATATGAGCTGACGTGGAAACGGGATCAGCTTTTACATGCTGTGGTTTTCGCCTCGCAACAAACCGTTATCATCCCAAACTGTAGGGGGCAGCACCCAGAGACTCTCCTGCAGCACAGAGCACCACAGAAGAAGTCTAATGTTTACCAGCTATTTTCAGAGCTTTCACATATCAGTCTTAAAGGAGCATAACGGTGATTTTACTTGTTAGAGCAGCATGTTACATTTCTGCCAACATTTTACTGGAGCGACTGGAGCGGTACAGTTTAGAATTGTTTTTCCTACCTTCCAGACTGCCATTGGTTTCAGTTCATTCTAATACACTATTAAATCTACTTCTAGAATTGAAACGTGCTTGAGATAAATAACCCATCATAGCAAACCAAACCTAATTTAGCCAGAACATGGAGCTGCATGGAAGAAAATGTATGCAGCAAGAAAAATATGAAAACTAAAATATGGTTTTATGTTTTGGAAAATGGTTGACGTAATAATAATGGTAACATCTAACTATAAAAAGCAGAAATCTCTAGAACCCGTCATGTATGAAGCTGATATTCAGCAGGTTTATTGCTCAGGACCCAAAGACCTGCAGCGTCACGTATGAAGTTATTTGGGTGAGTGGTTCTCAAACTGAGCTGTGGAGGTAAAAACTAGTCCGTGCAGCAGGATACGCTCCGGTCCAGTGCCACGGTCTCAACCCAATGCCATACAGCAAACATCGTGCAGAACTAAATCATGGCAGGCTGCGGCGTACACCATGAAGTCCGGCCCAGTCCGAACACGCATGTTTTGAACAGGCGCTGCACTAGTTATAATAACTGGTAATAGTAACTAATAATAATAGTAATGCAACCATGTATGCAGGTATTTACTGGGCTCAAATATGCAAAAATCACCGGTACAGTCCTTTAAATCTTCCTGTTCCATGCTTTACAGCAAAATGTCTCTTCTTTTCCAAGATTTAGTGAGATTTCACAGGAATAGTTTGTCATGTGTCGATGCTCTTTCATCATACAGATTTCTGTATTTTCTGCTACCAGCAACTTTTCATTTTCCATTTCATATGCTGCGTTCACAGACCTCAGAACTCAGTTTTTTCCGACTTCTTACTTGGAAAAATGCGTTGGAACGGCACTTGAAATCGGAATTCTGGCTGGGAAACTCGGACCAAAATGATCTACTCTGACTTACCGAGTATGACGTCATCAACATGGTGGTGCCGTAGAAGCGAGCTTTGTGAATGGAAACGATCAGCTAAGAGGAGAATAAAGTATTTTTTCTTATGTGAAATTGAAAGAAAAAGGTCAGAATATATCGCCATGGTAACTATTTTGTATAATAACTGTTTGCCATTGATACGCAAGTGTAAATAATTTCATAATATTACTTCTCTGCACAAAGTTTAATACCCACTGTGATTAATATCATTATAAAACAACACAACCAGACAGTCCTGTAGCCTAACTTTACTTTAGTTAGCATTTATTATGAAGTTTAATTAATTTTACAGTATTTATTGGTGTTCAGCTGCTTTTTTGATTACATTTGGCTGGAACGGTTTGAGGTTGGAAGCTGGAACTTAATCGACTTCTGAGGTCTGTGAACGCAGCATGAGTCCCTGAAGGGGCGGGGCTTGCCCTGTTGTTACAGTTGATGTCATGTCTCATTAATAAGCTGGTTAAACAATCTGGATGAGTGAAAAGGCGCCATGTTGACCCCACGTGATGCGTCCTTCTGCGTGACGTAAATTTGACCCTGCAGCAAAAAAAAAGCCTCAGCATCTCTGTCAGGTTCAGATTCTCCTGAAGATTTTTCTTTTGCAGAAAGAATGCAGACATGTTTTCGTGCACACATGCAGCCTGCAGTCATCTGTAAATCCATACATGAAGCTCGCCAGCCGCTCATCCGTGCAGCATGCAGCAGAGCGTCCCTGAGGAGCTACGCTAGCTTTCTGCTGCTCAGCCTGCAGCGCACAGCAAAAACACACACTCTGGACCGCAGAAGCAGAAGATAAAGAAGTGAAGTATGACTGAACACACACACACACACACAAAAAACTAAATAAATAAAGCTCAGGGTTCACGGATGGAGGGAACGTGTTAAACTAAAGCTTAGATTCTGCATTTTACCCTGAACGCTACTGAAGCAAAAGTGCTGTAAATTCTGTTTGGTGCAGCTTTAAAACAAAAAAAAACACAAACTAAGAAACAGCAATAAAAAAAAAGAAGCAGAAAACAGCCAACAGAGCGAAGTCGGTTTAGACGAGCGTTTCAGCTTAGAAAGTGGCAGAGTTAATAACGTTGTGAAACAGGAAGTGAAGGATGTCTGTAAGCGGAATGAGGATGAAGAGTCTGACACAGCGAGGCCTCCTGACTCCTGACTCACATTTGAAGAATCCTCAACTGTTAAAAATTTTATAAATCTGAACTGATGAAACAATGATGTGGTTCAAGCTTTCCTTTTCTTTTTTGGGGTAGATAACCTGACTGTAAACACGAACCTGTATGATGTAACCGTGTATTTATACAGCTTTCTGATTTCATATAATCACACTACATCTGCCTCGTTTTTCTAATATGACGTAGCCTGATGAGCTGAAGCCTCCTCGCTGTCTGCTCTGATTCAGCACCTCCTCCTACACCTCCACCTGCGTTCTGGCTCCGCCTTCCCTCTCCGCTTTCACCATGTTTCCTGTAGGAGAAAATTCTCTTTCTGTTCCCAAACATTTCTCCAAACTAATCTTTGTTTTCTGATCAATCAAAGTATGAAATTTAATCAGATATGGCATAATATTATCTTTTGGGACCTGCTGATTTAAGATTTTCTTTTTACAGATTTGGCCTTTAAATTTATTTTGTGTGAGCAGATTAAAGGACCATACCACCCATTTTGCATGTTTGATCCTAATATATTCAATTTTCATACATGTAACATTACTTACAATCATTTCCCAAAGCATACTACTGGAACGGTGAATTAAAAATGTTTTTCCTACCTTCCAGACCTCCATTGGTTTCAGTTCATTCTCTATTAAAATCAACTTGTTGATACTGTAAACGTTCTTGGGATAGGTAATCCATCATCACCAACAAGACGTGTATTCAGGTTTTTTTAGAAGTTATGTAATTTTAGTGTTTAAGCTCAATAAAAAGCGTGGAGTGAATGTATGCCTCCACCGGGGAATATAGTCCCAAAAGAAGACCTGCGTTTATGGAAAAATTTAAAGGACCGTGACTTCATAAGGCTGTGTAACTATTAGCAGGAGAAACATGGATTTTTAAGGTGGGTGTATCACTTGAATATTTGATTTTGAAAGATTAAGAGATTTAGCAAAATATCAGGAAAGCTGAAATACGGTTTTATCCTTTGGGAAATGATTGTCAGTAACGTAACATGTATGAAAATTGAATGTATTAGGCTCAAACATGCAAACTGGGCGGTATGGTCCTTTAAACATGTAAAACTACCAGTATGGTCCTTTAAGAGTGTTTGACGTTAATGTTCTGAATGAAAAGCAGCTGAAGAAAGTAAAAATCAGAGGAGCACAGCCGACGCTCATCATTTCACATCTCAGCGTTTCATTTTTCACAGAGGAAATTAGATAAAAAAATAAAGGAAAAACCTGAAATCCAACAATAATAAAACAATAAAACTCCAAACAGCAACACACAACTTTACCTCATCTCTAAAAACATCCGCTCTCTGACTCAACGTAAGCAAAATAAACTCTAATTTATGCTGCAGAGTGACTCTCTGTGCACCAATCTCTCTACATACTGTGTGGATTTGTGTTTGGTGTGTATTTGTGTGTGTGTGTTTGTGAGGAACTCTCCAGGCTGAGATCCTCTGTGTAATCTGGTCCACCCCCCCCACAACTTGGTATGATCCCACCTCCGCTGTGGGCAGGATTTAACACCACAGCTGGTACTGTCTGCTTCCAGCCGCCTCTACACACACACACACACACACACACACACACACACACGCGCGCTATGTAAAGAATATAGGCACACAAAGGGGGAATTGGTGGAATTGAGATGTGAGCTAATTTGTGGAGCTCTGAGTGCTTTGAGGTTCTGTATCAGGATCCGTCAGACCTGCTGCTGGGAGTCCACACACACACACACACACACACACACACACACAGCTTAATTACATTCCTAGTCTGATAAACAGCCAATCACTGCATCAGGAGACACCAGCTAGCATGCTAAAGCTGCTAATATGTGCAACGCTAACATTTCGCTATGCTATGTTCTTTTACATGGAGCTGATCGCTGCATCTCATCCTTGATTGACGCGTTCCAGCTGAATTTTACACTTTTCTACTACACTCTAAAGGCTTTTGCACATCAAGAGCGACGCGAATAAATGATATGAAATTTAAAAAAAAAAAATAGCTCTATGAAGAAAATGGAGTCTGATCCTGAGGAAAAACCAGATTCTGTGCATCAATACAGTAAAGTCAACTTTATTTAGCCTCATATCAAATCCAATGGTTCAAAGCCCAAACTCTCTGAGAAGACGAGGAAAAACTCTACAAAAACCTTTTTATGAAAGGAAAAGGAGGAAGTAAGAGAACAACTATTTCATTATTTGATGCTGTAGTATTATTATTATTATTTACCAACACGACTTTCACACAATGACTGAGCTCAACAAACAACATGTCGTCTTTATAATTCTGTTCTTTTTTATCATACAGGACAGAGCTCTGTGACAGAAAAACAATCAGACCATCCGCCATGTTGAATGTTTTGAGTGTGATGTCACCAGCAAATGACGCTTTGATTGGTCCAATATTGTTGCACAAAACAGCGTAGTCACATGAGTAAACGTACTGAGGCTGTTTGCAGATCTGTAGGTCGTTTGCTTTGGTCTGAATCAGACCAAAACATGTCAGCAGCAGTCAGAGAGAACGCTTGCAGAGATTCATGTTTACTATGCTAGGAAAACTGAAGACGATGGAACATTCCGATACTTTCGTGGTCATAGTCCTGATGAGGAGTCAAACGCAGCTCAGGAACAGGATTCCGAAATAAAACGGTGTTTAATGAGAAGTCAGAGGTGCTGAGAGGCAGGGTGACGACACGGAAAACGCAAATCACAATCCAGAGAAACAAGGTCAGGAACTAAAAACTCATGAACAGGCATGAAAACAGAAGATACAGAAACTACCAACACCACAAAGAGGTGATTACAGGTAGGCAGCAGGTGTGGAGGTCAGGTGACTGGCAGTGATTGGGGAACAGGTGAGGTAATCAGGTCAAAGGTCAGACTGCTGGGAAACTAAAGATGACGGCTGGTGGACAAGTTATAAATAGAAGATTAATAACAGATTCATAAAGAAGAAAACTGTGACAGCAGAAGCTGAATCACGTGTGGAAAACCACATGCTGCTTCACATGATGTGAAGAAGACGTGCTACCTTCACACGCTGAACAGGAGAATGGAGCTACATGCTGACAACATACAACACCCTAACCTGAACACGTGTTAGCTAAGATTGACGTGTTTCCACATTTAACAGCATCAATTGACTTGATCATAAAAGCTGGAGTTTACTTAAAGGACCATACCACCCATTTTGCATGTTTGAGTCTAATATATTCAATTTTCATACATGTTACGTTACTGACAATCACTTCCCAAAGGATAAAACCGTATTTCAGCTTTCCTGATATTTTGCTAAATCTCTTAATCTTTCTAAATCAAATATTCAAGTGATACACCCACCTTAAAAATCCATGTTTCTCCTGCTAATAGTTACACAGCCTTATGAAGTCACGGTCCTTTAAATTTTTCCATAAACACAGGTCTTCTTTTGGGACTATATTCCCCGGTGGAGGCATACATTCACTCCACGCTTTTTATTGAGCTTAAACACTAAAATTACATAACTTCTAAAAAAACCTGAATACACGTCTTGTTGGTGATGATGGATTACCTATCCCAAGAACGTTTACAGTATCAACAAGTTGATTTTAATAGCAGAATGAACTGAAACCAATGGAGGTCTGGAAGGTAGGAAAAACATTTTTAATTCACCGTTCCAGTAGTATGCTTTGGGAAATGATTGTCAGTAACGTTACATGTATGAAAATTGAATATATTAGGCTCAAACACGCAAAATGGACGCTATGGTCCTTTAAGGTGAACCACACACACGGTGTGAAAACATCCTTAGTTACCTTCCACCTGTACAGGCTGACCGGCTGTTTATCTTAATTAGCGGAGTTCTGCTTTCCTGAGAAACACTGTCAGGACGAGGCAGGATACCAGCATGTCGATGCCGTCCTGCTCATATTAGCGATAAATCTTCCTCTGGGAGCTCTCAGAGGCCACGCCGTTAAATATCCAATACAGCAACAAATCAACAAATAACCTCATCATTATAGCCGCGTTTACGGCGGCTCCTTAATCTTCCTGCCCAGTCAGGTGCCGACAGCCTCAGACGCAATGTTTACCTCCATCCTTTCAAACGGGCCAGGAGAAAGATTTGGCAGAGCAGCAAACAAGTGGGGCAGCGTGGGCGGCATGCTGAGCGGGGCCGCCGATAAGATCAGGACGGGACGCGCGGCAGCAAGATAATACAGCCAAAGGTCACGCAAGGTCGCCACGCCGCTCTCCCAGAAAACATGTGTCACAGCACAGCAGCCTCATGGCAAACACCCACAGCCATCATACATGACACGTACATACGGCTGGAGAGAGGAATACTGAGGTCATGAGGTCATGCACGCACGCACACACACACTCAAAAGTAACTACTCACAGTAAGAACAGCAGACTAGCTTCACGAGTAAAAACCTCATATTTACAGTTTTGGTGATTTTTCACACCTTTAGGATGACAATAAGGAAGGAAGGAAGGAAAGGCAATAAGAATCTCACATTTACAGTTTTGATGATTTTCACGTCTTTAGGATGACAAGAAGGAAACTCAGCCTGAGGATGCACGTCAGAGCATCCTAGTGCCGGTCTAAAGTCTGGATAAACGGTGAGGGTTGCAACAGGAAGGGCATCCGGCGTAAAACCTATGCCAAAGCAAATACGCGGATCACAAGTCGGATTTCCCTGCCGGATCAGTCGAGGCCCGGGCTGCCGGCGGCCGGCGGTNCGCGGATCACAAGTCGGATTTCCCTGCCGGATCAGTCGAGGCCCGGGCTGCCGGCGGCCGGCGGTGCTGCTGGTCAGCAGGGTGCCGGTGGAAGCTATGCTACCAGCTACATCTACTATCTACTACCATCGTTTCCTATTCAGAGGACAAGGAGAGATGAAACAGATGATCCACTGTGGTGACCCTAACGGGAACAGCCGAAAGAAGAAGGATGACAACAAGCAAGGAAGGAAGGAAGGCAAAAAAGCAAGGAGGAAAGAAATAAGAAAGAAAGAAGAGTAAAAGAAAAGAAAAGAAAGGAACACGTATGAGCTCTTCAGCAGCAGAAATCACGTCTCAGACAAACCTGAAGGTGTTTAATGCGAAAGTCAAACTCTGCTGAAGCAGCGACAGAGACGTGAGCATTAATGAGGTCACATGATCACACAAACACACTTTTTATGGCAATTTGATTTTCTGTTTTAATCTGCATTTTGTATGAGCTGTATAAATTATATTTTATTATATTTAAAAGCCTGACCAGGGACACAGACTGCAAATTAGCTGAAGCTAGACGTCTTATATTAAATTGTATTTTCCACATTTATCTGTGGCAGTGCTGTATGTATTCATCCCTGTTAAATAAACAATAAATATATAAAGAATTCTCATCTTGAATTTAATATCCTATACGTCTTCTATAGTACGTTTTCTTTATATTGTGCAGCACTTTCACAGTGCAGTCAGTATTTTGTCTGAAAACAAAAACAACTTGATGATATTTACAACACTGAAAATGGAAAGAGGTGGTAAGACAAACGACACAAACGACACAAACGACACAAACATCGATCCCTCTCTCATTTGACACACGGAGTTTTTCCAGACAGGAAGCAACTCATCAAGCCGCGGAGGCGAAATGCAAACGAGCTGTTGTGCGGCGAGCGATGTCTCTCCGTGTTCTCTCAACACGTGTCGCCGGCAGATTATTCACACGGGAAGCTCGAGTTTAGTGACTCCAACTGTGCTGAGGTTGATTATGGAGTCAGAAACAATGAATTATTAAAATAAATGATGCTCCAGATGTTTCCCCTCGTCTTCATGACAAACGCGATGCTCTCCAGGCATGGCGACAAAGCTGAGCACGAGAGAAACCTCCTTAGTCTGTGTGTGTGTGGATGTAATATTATCACCGTGATACATTACACGGCAAAAAATACACAATGCAAGATGAGAACAACACCCTTTTATCGAGTGACAATTTTTAGTAAAAGCTTTTTAAAAATCTGGCGGAGGGAAAAGCGAAAATGATGTACAGAAAGCAGCAAAAAAAAAACAAAAAAAAAAAACTGGACTTTAAAACTAGTAATAAATAATTTGATTTAAGCCTGTTTAGCTTCATGTAAAATAAATAAATAAATAAATAAAAGTTTGGAGATTCAAAATAGGTATGAATGATATATCACTGTATTAAAATTATGATCTGAAATAGTGTAATTTTTCAGTGGAAAAAGCTGAGATTTTAATCAAAGCCTTCTTCACACTGCAGGGCTGTGCAATCATTCATGAAAATACCTGAATAATTTCTACATGATAAAAATTTGTCATATGATGATACTGCTGCATGATGATGTGTTGATGAATTTTTAAATTATCTACAAGAAAAAAAACGAAACAAGCATGCTGGGAAATAGCTGATGAATTTATGATGAAAAAAAAGGAGCTTCCTCTTTTGTTTGGAAATGCTTCGGCTACAAGGCTAACTGGCTACCAGCTACAAGGCTAAGTAGCTAACAGGTACAAGGCTAACAGCTACAAGGCTAAGTAGCTAACAGCTACAAGGCTAACTGGCTAACTGTCAAAAACAAGGCCAAACTCTCCAAAGTCATCAAACTTGGTGGTTCTGTTTCAGGCTGTAAACAGCATCAACTGTGTCATCATTACAGCAGTTCGGTTGAAAGAATGACTCATAAAGTCTTAGAGGACTCGTCCGTCCTGTTCTACTTTCAGCTCCTACCTTCAGGACAGAGGTACAGAGCTCCCTGTGCAAAGAAAAATATCTATTAAAAAAATCATTCGTCCCATTTGCCATAAAACAGTTAAATCAGTAATCAACAACCAATAATCAAATCAGTCTTCTCCCAGCACTTAGCGCTGTTTAGCTGTGATGTGATTGTTTGTTTTTAAAGGTATTTATGTACAATTAGCGCCTGTTTACTTTCCGTATTGTCCAAAGTTGGTTGTTTGTTAACTTATGTTGCAAGCCAAAGACAAATTTCCACCTTTGGGTTACAAAGGCGGACAATAAAGTTGAGTTGATTTCATTACATCTACAAGAACAGATACAAGCTAACTGGCTAACAGCTACAAGGCTAACTGGCTAACAGCTAAAGGTGGAAACATATCAAATTAGTTTCTCCACCTGAAGCAGAAACCAAGAAAGCCACAAGTCACATGAGGAGGAGAGCCAATCAGCTGATTTGAGACGCAAAACAAACAGGAAGTGATGCTGACTCAGTCACGCACAGTGGAGCATTAGCCAGCTGTACTTCCTGTGACAGAACAAGCTAACGGTAGGATGAAAATAATGAAAGTGACATTTTGTCAGCGGTGACATTTTGCTGTAGTGTGTGAACAATGTTAGCTTAGCCGCTATGCTAACTTAGGCTGCTACTGAAGACCAGCAGCTAAAGCTAATCTGAGTTACTGTTTACAAGCAAAAATATTACAGGATTTATTTATTTCTACTTTCACTGAAGGGGAAAAACTGTTTCTACTTTTACACTGATTCATTTTTACTCATGTTGATACAGTTTGTAGTATTATTTACTTCTAAAATCACCAACTCTGTTAGTGTTATCCTGTTCATATCATTGTGAAAACTGCCTAAAGATATGTTATTTTCAGATAATATCTGAATAGTTAATTTATTTTAATTAATTTAATTTGTTGACCACTTGTGGCACTGTAAATAAATGTTCTGGTGAACGGTTTGTATCGTATTTTTGCTGTGAAGTCTACAGAGTTAAAGGAGACGCACTGCTTTTTGTTATTTTCCCTCATTTTTATACTGTAATATGAGTATGAGTTCGACATTGTCTAAGTTGTAAAACTTGAGGTTGACGCCTATAGAAATGCATCCAATAAGACAAACCTATACATTTGTGTTATTGTCTTATAGGCCTGAAAGCTTTGTTTTGATTGGTCCTTAACATGTAACACCTTTGAATTTACCTGCTGACACCTGATTAGACACACAACATCTGTGTTTCACATCCACAGATGCTGCCAGCTCAGGAAGGCCTGAGACAGCCGGCCAATCAAAACAGAGGGGAGTCTTAAAGAGACAGTACCTAAAATCGTCTGGTTTCACTCAGTGTGCACAGAAGTGCTGCAGCAAGGGAGAGCAGAAATTGATCGATGTTTTTGTGTTTTTTGTTTTTTTTTTTTACATATGAATGCATTGCAAAGGTTAAAAAATAGACCCCTAATTGCAAAAAACATGGAAATCTGTATGTCTGCTTTAAAGTCTTTGTGTTAATAAAATGTTGGCATGAGGCTGGCAGGTACATCTGCTCGCCGTATGAAGGATGCTGCAGGAGCAAACAACCTCAAGCTAAATTTATTTTGTGCTTCAGCTGAATAAACCTACAATGTTTTCATCAAAGCCCGTGTCGGCGCTCAGCCTCGCCCTGCAGACAGACGGCACGACATGAAAAGCTCCACCCAGGAAGAGCGGCAGCGTCTCTTACCGTGCTTTGGTTTGCTTCCTTCTCCTGTAACCTCAACGGAAACAAAATGACGGCTTGTCTTGTGATGCAGTTGGCGCTCTCGTTTCATTTTTTAATCCAGCATCCTTTGATCGTGCACTAGAGGGTTTTATTTGTATGTACAGAAGCAGGTAAAACCGCAGCAGCAATGTCGAGCTTGTTGTTTGACAAACTTTCTGACCAGTGAATAAAGCAGAAGCCCACATTATGCTGATCATGATCATGTGTGGAAAATCTTGGTGGTAATTCATTTAAAAAAAAAAAAAAAAAAAAATCACGCTAATTATGCAACATCATGCAAAAAAAAGCAGCATAATAACTGAAGCTGATACATAAATCTTTACTTACGCCATCATTGTACCGACACATTGTTTGATTTCAGTCTCAGGTAAAAAACAATAAAGATCAGCATGTTCATAAAGGAACATACCAGTAGTTTCGTATGTTTGAGCCCGATAAATACAACCCGCAAACCTATTACATTACTGACAACCATTTACCAAAGCCGTATTTTATTTTCATGTTATTTTGCCAAATCTTTCAAAATCAAATGTTCAGGTGAAACTCTCACCTTAAAGCTCAATGTTTTACCTGCTAAAGAAGGCACGGTCGCTTTAACGTCTGTGGGAAAAGCAGTTTTCTCCTGGGACTATATTCCCTGGCGGAGAGATACATTTTCTTCCACGTAAGTGTCAAAGCAAAACAGACATCATATCGGTAAAGGAAACTTAAATTCTCTGCTTTAAAGCTCTGCATTTTAGGAGAGAGGGACAGAAAGCTCCAACAACATTCAGACACGCCGGGAGTTGTAGTGCGTGCGTGTGTGNGTGTGTGTGTGTGTGTGTGTGTGTGTGTGTGTGTGTGTGTGTGTGTGTGTGTGATGCACAGATCAGCAGATGAGGTCTGAGGGAGGCTCAGTGCCACGAGAATGTGTGAGAGATCTGATCAAACTCTCCTTTTAAATAAACTGATCAGCTGAGTTTTATCTATCAAATGTATTGATCACTAACACACGCGAGGCAAATGAAGTTAAAACAATCAGATTTCATACCGATAAAATTTACTACCAGACTGAAACACGTCTTAAAGGACCATATCACCCATTTTATACGTTTGAGCCAAATATATGCAGTTTTTTCATACATGTTACATTACTGACAATCATTTCCCAAAGGATAAAACCGTATTTCAGTTTTCCTGATATTTTGCTAAATCTCTTAATCTTTCAAAATCAAATATTCAAGTGATACACCCACCTTAAAAATCCATGTTTCTCCTGCTAATAGTTACACAGCCTTATGAAGTCACGGTCCTTTAAATTTTTCCATAAACGCAGGTCTTCTTTTGGGACTATATTCCCCGGTGGAGGCATACATTCACTCCACGCTTTTTATTGAGCTTAAACACTAAAATTACATAACTTCTAAAAAAACCTGAATACACGTCTTGTTGGTGATGATGGATTACCTATCCCAAGAACGTTTACAGTATCAACAAGTTGATTTTAATAGCAGAATGAACTGAAACCAATGGAGGTCTGGAAGGTAGGAAAAACATTTTTAATTCACCGTTCCAGTAGTATGGTTTGGAAATGATTGTCAGTAACGTTACATGTATGAAAATTGAATATATTAGACTCAAACATGCAAAATGGGTGGTATGGTCCTTTAACTTTTGTGCAACAGTGTGTTTTATGAATCACTTGTAAATAAGGACTTTATGAATTTATGAATAAGGAGTTTATGAATGAGGGAACGTAGTGTGACGATTTTTGCCCTTGTCGACACGTTAAATTTGATGCTATTTTAGGAATTAGCCCATTAAAAGGCGTCTGACCATCGGAGCCTCCGGGGATCTACCAAGACCTCAAATTTTAGTCTGGTTGTTTTTTGAAGAGATATCCAGTAACAAGCATTAAATTAACCTATTTATTAGGTGGTTAAAAAGTTTAAAGTATATATGGAAACATCATATCTAGAGACATTTTAAAGCGCTAAAGGATACATGTTCCTGACCTTTCCTAACCACATATGATGAGTTTGAACATGGTTCCTTCTGGGATTCTTCAGCGGATTCTGAAAGTGTTTCATGAGACCGAGGGGCTGGTGAAACTTTCATAACCCCAGAGCAATGAGATACTTCATTTGATCTTCAAACATGAAAATCAGCGAGATTGGTTTGGCAAGGTGTTCACATGGCAACAGAGATACTGTATGCTCGGGATTTGCTGCGGCGTTTCATGCTCAGACATCGCCAGACTTATCCGCTGATACCTTTTTGCCTTCAAACTGCCAGAGCTGCATCTTGTTGTCATCTTGTTGGCTCGGTGAATTACCAGCGAGATGCAGCCGTGATGGGTGTCACTGTTGTCTTGGCAACCAGCTTTTTTGGTTTTGACAGTTAATCCATGATATACCATGAAAAAATCAGGAGATGAGCCCAGTGCTGCTAAATCCTCCAAACACATTTCCACTCTAAGCCTCTGCTGCAGTTTTCAGTTATGCTCTGTGATGCATTTTTTTGCCATTACAAGAATTTCATTGCTCAAATATAATTACTTACTTCCAGACATGCATTCTGCATTCTGTTAATTTGCTGGAAATTTAACACTTCAGCTTCAGGTCCCCAAGTCAAAATGTAGCACAGACAATTTTAGGAGACCTACTAACATTTCCGTAACGTTTCTGTAACGTTTCCTTCACAGCACAAATGTCAGTAATTTCACAATGCCAGCAAAGACACGCACAAGAGTACGGTGCTTTGTTCTGAAAAGCGTACGGACCAATCACAGGAGACCAGGAAGTGACGCTTTATCTAGACGGCAGAAGGCATAAGGTCGGTGCGTTGCCAGTCGGAGGTGGGCGTCTAGTCGGACTGATAACTGGCAGATCTTTTTTTGCAATTTAGAAATATTAAGTCTGATTGTTGAAATGAGCAAATCCATCAGCTTTTCATGTCAGGAGAAGATTAACGTGAGCATGTGGCTCTTTTCAGACTTATTTCTGACAGTTCAAGCCAAAAAATAGACTGAAACCTATTAACACAAATCAATACCGGTTATCAGAACCGATTAAACGTCTCAAACTTCATGACAGATGCTGCTTGATAAGATATTTTTTCTTGGGTAGGAAAAACAAGATTTTATAATCCTAAAAACAAGATTCATTGATTTTCTTGAGTCCTACTTTTTGCATTACAGGCAAACTGAAACGGCAAATCAGAGCCAATCAACCTAAACCTAATCAATCAACCTAACCTAATCAATCAACCTAAGCATGAGATGAAACAATTCCTGATTATTTTCCTTTATCTTCCATTATATGCGTATGTATACATAGATATATATATAGATATAGATATATAGATATATATATAGATATAGATATATATATATATAGAGAGAGAGAGAGAGAGAGAGAGATATAGATA